>CAUYLG010072558.1:0-34310 GCA_963573385.1 Cacajao melanocephalus | reverse complement strand
TTACTCTGTTGCCCAGGCTGGAATGCAGCGGCGTGATCTCAGCTCACTGCAACCTCCATCTCCCAGGTCCAAGAAATTCTCCTGCCTCAGCCTCCAGAGTAGCTGGGATTACAGGCATGTGCCACCACGCCCAGCTAATTTAGTATTTTTAGTAGAGACAGGGTTTCCCATGTTGGTTAGGCTGATCTTGAACTTCCAGCTATTTTACTGTATTTTTAGTAAAAACAAGGTTTCACCATGTTAGCCAGGCTGGCCAGGAACGCCTAACCTCAGGTGATCTGCCCACCTCGGCCTCCCAGAGTGCTGGGATTACATGCGTGAGTCGCCGCACCTGGCCACCAATGCTCTCTACTAAATAGCTCTTGGAGATGGTAGAATTATGGTGCTGCAAAGAACCTTGGTTCAACTTTGTCATTTTAGCAATAAAAAAATGGGGGACTAGAGATGGTAGGATCAGCCCTCATTATGTAATTGCCCTTACATCATAATCTTTACTGCTTAAATGAGTAAAGGCAAATATAAAGAAATTTTTTGTTTGAGACGGAGTCTTGCTTTGTCACCCAGTGGAGTACAGTGGCAAAATCTCAGCTAACTACAACCTCTACCTCCTGAGTTCAAACTATTTTCATACCTCAGCCTCCCTAGTAGCTGCACCACCACACCCAGCTAATATTTTGTATTTTTAGTAGAGATAGGGTTTCACCAAGTTGACCAGGCTGGTCTTGAATTCCTGACTTAAGTGATCCACCCACCTTGGCCTCTCAAAGTGCTGGGATTACAGATGTAAGCCACCATGCCCAGCCTAAAGAAAGTAATTTAATGAATACACTTCATCTTTAGGTTATACAGGTAACTTTTCAACAACAACAACAACAACAACAACAACAACAACAACAAAGGACCTAGGTACCAATAATTATTTGCAAGTCACTGAAAAGATCTAACACAGGCCGGGTGCAGTGGCTCACGCCTGTAATCCCAGCACTTTGAGAGGCTGAGGCGAGCAGACTGCTTGAGCTCAGGAGTTCAAGACCAGCCTGGGCAACACAGTGAAACACTATCTGTACAAAAATTAGCCGGGTGTGGTGGCGTACACCTATAGCCCCAGCTACTTGGGAGGCTGAGGTGGAAGGATCACCTGAGGCCAAGAGGCAAAGGTTGCAATGAGCTGAGACTGAGCCACTGCACTCCGGCCTGGGTGACAGAGTAAAATCCTGTCTCAAAAAAAAAAAAATCTAATATAAAACCACAAGATTATAAAGGAGGCATTACTGAACAGTTGTAACCCAAAACCATTACTCTAACTCAAAATTACACTTACAAGAAAAAAATTTTAAATTATATATAATCCTTATAAGAATGTTTCTCATGTCCTTTTAATCATCCTAAGCAGAAACTATTATTACTATTCACATTTTAAAGATGAGGAATTAAAGAACATTACCACCTCTGAGCATCTATTCCTCTACCAGAAGAAACATAGAAAATAAGCATTTCTTTCATTCTTTCCTTTTTAAAAAACAGAGATGGTCTCACTCTGTCACCCAGGCTGGAGTGTATTGATGATCATAACTCACTGCAGCTTCCAATTCCTGGCCTCAAGCTATCCTCCCACCTCAGCTTCCCGAGTAGCTGGGATTACAGCAGGAGTCACCAAGCCTGGCAGAAATTACCATTTCTAAACTGTCATAAGAGACTCAGGAAACTCTCCTATGAATATATGTTAAATTGTTACACTCTAAACCACACCAACTTCAGATTCTCTACTAGAACCAGGAAGAGTAACAGTGGTCCCCAGAACAGCCAAGCATTTCTCTCATATAAAACTCCAAATCTTTAAAAAATCTTTTTTACTACCTTTATGGGTAAGTGAAAATTTACCTTTAGTATATCTTTTTAAGTGCCGGCTAGCCAGAACAGCAGCTAACAGTCCCATTCCCCAATTTTGCTAACATACTCTATAAAGGAAAGTGGGTTAAGTCCTGCAAAAGCTGTACACTTCATCTATTCTCTACGATTAACTTTCTGAGAACCAAACAAAAAATAGAATGCCTGGTCATGTTGCAGGAACTGCACCCAAACAGTCAGAGTCCTGCATACACCCCCTTACCATGGGATCGATGCTTCACTCACCATCTCGGTCTTCATCATGCACACTGAGGTAGAGATATTCTAGGCCTCTTCCTTTTTTGCCATGCTCAGCTCCTTGCAGTTTAGTCATGAGGGTTGTTTTACCAGAACCATCTTCACCTACAAAGGATGTTTGCAAGACAAAGGTGTACTGTTTATTCTGGGCAAGGATGGGGAGGCATGACACTCACATGACAAGGAACAACTAAGAATTTCATGCAAAGCCTGCTGTTGAGGTCTCACCTGCTTTCATAAACAAAGCAGACTTTGCTGGAAGAGTGGTTGGGAGGGTGGGGAGGAGAGGGTGGTAAAGGCAGCAAATTCCAAGATCTAAAATGACATTCTACTGCAGTTATCCTTACTTCACAAGGGAAGTAATGAGGCAGGTCCACAGGCCCTATCTATAATTTATAAGACATGCATTTGGAGAAGTGAAAGTAAAAGGTAGGGTTAGTTTCTCACAAGATAAACTTTCACAAGAAAAACAAGAAATCTTCAAAATATGATACAATTAACCTAAAAGTCCAGGTACTGTGAACTAAAAAAAAGGTCTGATCCTGCTTCACAATGGTGAAGAATGGAAGTTATTTACTTTTGATTTTAGTACATCTCCTTCACAAGCATTCTGGAGGCAGAGAAACTGACAAAAATAATTATAGACCTAAGCAAAACTCTTTAGTACAATCTCAGTTAATTATTAAGCACTTCCTCATCTCCCTCCACCCAAACAACATCCCCCTCTCCCCAGATCCTTAAACATCAAGGAGAACCATCGCCAACAAACATTACTAGGCACTTCTGGCATTTAATAATATGGAATTACAGAACATGAGAATTGAAAGGCAGTCCACAGATCAAAGACCTCCTCTCCATCTCCAATGCCTCTACCTTATTCAGGCCCTCCGCATCCGGACCATAGTGCGTACCTGTCAGACTGACTTCAGTACCTGCTCATTTTGAGTTACCTGTCCCTCTGCAGGCAGTGTTCTTTCTAAAACTCAAATCTCGTGGTCCTGATCACCCACTTCTTGAAGATCTCTAAGGGTCTGATATTACCTACCACAGTCATTTTCTGAGGAAGGTCACACATTCTCTTCAGTAACAGTAGGAAAACTACCAAGGCAGTGATTTCCATGAGAATTGGGGGATGGAGGTGAGATAAAAGGCCTCTGAAAATCAGAGAACTTCAGGAAACAGCATTAACTCTTCAGCCTTCCCACAATCTGCCCCCTACTTACCTTAGCAGGCACCAACCACAGGCGCTTCTAGCAGTTTCCAAACCCCACACCCTCTTGTCACCTGTGTCCCCTGCATATTGACCCTTTTCTGCAAAATACTCAACCTCCAAATCACCCTCCTTTAACAGCTCCAAGCAGTGTGATGCTTCCACAATAATCAGCATGGTACAATGCAATCACCAATACATCTGTCTTTCACCAGATTGAGATTCTTGTGCAGCGTTTAAGAGACGTCTATACTGTGCCAGTGTCCAGCCCACAGGTCCCAAGCAACAAATGGACTTACTGTGTGAATGTACCCAAACTCCCTCATTTGAGGAGAGTGAGGCCAGAGAGATCAGGGGACCTGACTCAGGTAACCTAGCAGTGAGGGCAGGAAAAGTCCCCAGTGCTGACTCTCTGCCCTTTGCAAACTCCTTAAAACCTCCGACTGTGCACTACAGATGAGGCTCAAAGGACTCTGTGGCCATTTCCCCACAGCTCCGAGCCCAGGTCACCTCGTTCTCCCACATTCTCCGCCTAACCTCATCTACTCGCTCCCCTCTCCATCTCAATTTGGTAACCGTCGAGGCTATGGAGCATCGAAGGCCAAGTGACTCAAACAATGTGCCGACAACCCCGGAGCACCACTGGGCTCCAAAGAGGGTAGCATCCCACCCTCAGGCGAGGGAGATTGGCCACTCTCCAGCTGCCCTGCTAGGGCCGATGGTGCCTTTCCCGCCAGGCTGCGGGCAGGCGGCTGGCAAGGGGAAGGCCGGGACCTGTGGGTGGGGCGCCCGCCTCGCCCACCCCAGCGCCCTGGGGCAACGCCCCGCCGCCGGCGCTCACCGAAGACCAGGATGTTCTTGCCGGACGGCAGCTTAGATCTGGCGCGGGTGGACACTTCGCTCAGGATGGAGGACCTGCGGCGACAATGGCAAGAATGGTCAGCCCCGGGCTGGGATGGCCCGGCTCGCGACGGCCCCTCAAGTGTGTCCGACGGTCCAGCCCAAAGGCCGCGCCCTCCCCGGCCCGACCGCCCTCGGCCTCACCATAGGCTCTGGCCTTCCTCCTCCTCACTGGTCAGGTCGCCGGCGGCCGCCACCGTGAGCCCATTGGGGCCCAGCAGCAGCTTCTTCTCCACCCCCACCGGCGCCATCTTGCCAACTGCAGCCACAAAGAGGGCCCTCCCCCGGGCACGCCGAGGACCCGCGAGGACCCCGGGCGGGCCGTCCCCCGCTCGCCGTCTCCTGCCCCGCGCCTCCCACCGACCTCGCTGCGGGGACTGCGCCGCCCAACGTGTCCTCTAGGCCTGCGATGGCCACGGACTCCCACGGGTTGCGAGGCTGCCAAGGTGGCGGGCGGCGGTCAGGCAGCCGCCGGGGCAGCCATGCGCGGGGAGGCGGTGACAGGGGCGGGCACCGTCCGGACCGAGGGCGCGCTGGCGGCCTCTGCCGGCCGAGAAGCGCAGAGCAGCGCCCCACCACGCTCGCCGATTTCCGTGTGCCGTCTGGGGCGGCGATGACAGACCGGAAAGCCTAGGCTTTCGAATGAGACTGATGCACACACAAAAGCGCCATTTATCTAGAACTCACTGTGTGCCAGAGTCACACATGATCTCACTGAATCTTATCTCTTTCACAGATGAGGAACCTGAAGCTCAGAAAGTTTAAGAAACCCACCCGAGGACCCAAGGCTAGAAGATAGCATTCAGTGTTTCTACTCTTATTCATTATACCGTGTATGAACTTGGCCTAACCCTAGTCGAGCCCTGCGTTGAAAGACCAGCCTTAAGCAAGACCCGAAAATCCTCATAAATATACTGCTTTTACCCCTTCTCCTCTGAAGACTAAAGACTGTGAGGTAGTGCTCTTGACCGCAGTGCACAATACACTTGGCTGTGCTTTACTAACATGCTTTTTAAAATGATGTTTTCTTGGAGCCAGCATTTCACACCAGAAGAGCCTTTAATTTCCTTGCGTGGGGGAGGGGGGGGCAGGTGCACAGCGGGGAGGAAAACAAAGGGAAAGGGGATGAAAAAGGGAAAGAATGGAGAGTAACTGAAGGAAAAAAATACATTCCATTATCAAGCTTTATTTTAGGTGTGGCCTCTACTTGAGGGCTCTTACCATTCTCTATGGAAACAGGCTAACAAGACATTTCTAAATATCACAAGAAAGTGGAATATGGCAGAAAAGCACCAACTAAGTGGGTTTCAGATGAGTAGGATTGTGATCCTGATGCCAAAAATCTGGCATGAATTACAGGATACAAGAAACGGGCATATCATCTGCCAAACTGGATGTAAAGCTTAAACATGACGAGGGTGAAAACCCATTGAGTTCCTCCCTTGGATATCTGGGAAAATAAGGCAAAGTGCCAGAAGTCCTAAAAGGGCAAGCAGTGCTGAATTTTCACAGGACAGAAGATGGAGTTGAAAATTACAGGCCAATAAGCTTAATCAGCACTAAGTGAAATTTTGTGATTAGAGGTTAAAGGAAAAGAGAGTACCAGATTTACACAGAATCTTTTTTGCAGGAGTACCATGTAGGCGGATGCTGCAGATATAGCAAATGCAGATTTCAACAGGGCTTTTGACAATTCACGTCTTAGATGAGAAAGTGAAATGGAGGCTGGATGATAGCATTGAGGCTTATTAAAGACAAGCCCAGCTGGGCATGGTGGTGCACGCCTGTAATCCCAGCACTTTGGGAGGCCAAGGCAGGTGGATTACAATGTCAAGAGATTGAGACCATCCTGGCCAACAAAGTGAAGCCCCGTCTTTACTAAAAATACAAATATTAGCTGGGCGTGGTGGTGCACACCTGTAGTCCCAGCTACTCGAGAGGCTGAGGCAGGAGAATCGCTTGAACTCAAGAGGGGGAGGTTGTAGTGAGCTGAGATCACGTCACTGCACTCCAGCCTAGTGACAGAGCAAGACTCCGTCTTAAAAATAAATAAAATAAAAAAATAAAGACTAGCTCAGAGGTGGCTGATGAAGAGGAGGGACCAGCAGAAAAGGCTGCTAGGGGCCTGCCCAAACCTACTGCCCTGGCTAGCCAATTCAGGGTGCCATCAGTGACTTGGATAAGAATACAGTAGCAGTCATGAAGTTGTGGATGACCTGAAGCAAGAAGGGTTGCCTTATCTACTGGATGACAAACTGAGCACAGACTAAATCTAACAAGATGAAATTTAGCAGGAACTACTAAAGTCCTGTGGAAGGGTTTAACAAAAAAGCATAGGAAGGCCAGGTGCGGTGGCTCACGCCTGTAATCCCAGCACTTTGGGAGGCCAAGGCTGGTAGATCTCTTGAGGTCAGGAGTTCCAGACTAGCCTGACCAACATGGTGAAACCCTGTCTCTACTAAAAGTACAAAAAAAAAAAATTAGCCAAGAATGGTGGCATGCACCTGTAATCCCAGCTACTTGGGAGGCTGAAGCACAGGAGACAGAGGCTGCAGTGAGCCGAGATCGCACCACTGCACTCCAGCCTGGATGACAGAGCAAGACTCTGTCTAAAAAAGAGAAAAAAAAATGCATAGAACGGGATAGGAAATTGTTTGAAAGTAATAAAAATTACAATCTAAAAGTCATTATTCTATTAACTATAATCTGAGAGTTGGTCATGTAGAATGCCAAGAAGCCTCTTAGGGTAGAACCCATAAAACCTCACTGATGCTAACAAAAAAAGCTAGCCCCCCATGCCAGTCAGGCTGATTTCTTAGGGTGACATTTCTGGACACATTTTGCAAAGACAGAGGTGTCCAGTGGTCAGTGACTAAACTCATAAGGGGACGTGACATTGTTCTGCTGTAACACCAAGTAACTAGGCCTCATCAATATGAAGGATAAAGATATATATAGAGAAGGGAAAGTGTAGACACTTCTAAAAAGCTAAAGCAAATAAACACACACCAAAAAGAAATGAACCTGACTATACAATGTGGGAGTATTGAAATCAACATCGCAATAAGCCTTTAGAAGAATAAACTTTTTTTTCCCCTCTAGGATACTACAGTAAACAACATGGAAACTTTTTAAAGAGACAGGGTCTCACCCTCTTGTCCAGGCTAGAGTACAGTGAAACACTCATAACTAACTACAACCTCGAACTTCTGGGCTCAAGCGATCCTCCCACCTCAGCCTCTCAAGTAACTAGGACCACAGAGGCATGCCACCACATCCAGCTAATTTTTAAATTTTTTGTAAAGACGGGGGTCTGTTGTGCAGGCTGGTCTTAAACTCCTTGCCTCAAGTGATCCTCCCACATTGGCCTCCCAAAATGCTGTGATTACAAATGTGAGCCCCCACCACAGCCAAGGAAACATTTTAATTAACAAAATGGCAAATATTGATTTAGTATGTGGGAACCTTAAACAGCTTGGGAAACTATACTTTCTGAATTCTGGGGAGGGACATTTGCACAGTGTAAAAATACTAAAATCCAAATGTCTCACATAATATTTATTGCAATATAATGTCAAATAACGTTTAAAGGCTCATCGTTCTTTTCTCTATGTCCTTTCAGCTTAAGGAAAAATAAAAGCATATTCCTAAACAAATGTTTGAGCTTATGAAGGAATTTTATCTTACTAATCTGTATACTGAAAATATATTTGCTTTATAAATCATTGTAATAATTTGATGAGTTTCAGCATCACAAAAACTGTTTAATGAAAACTGTATCCTCATTTCCACATTCCTTCTCATGAGAGTTTAGAAAAATACTTTAAATGTAGTGTTGTATCTTTCAAGGCACCGTATTTTAAGAATCCAAACTAAAAACTGACAGTCTTCTTCCAATCAAGAAGCTGCACACTCGGGGCGTTTGGTCAGCTTGTGGTACTTATGAGCAAGGTCCACAGCCTTCCGTCCTTGCTGAAAGGGGAAAGACCACAAAATTAAATTCCAGTGATTTCTCATTTTCTTAACTCCATTGAAAAGGTAATTTACTTCTTCTTCAGTAAAGTTTTTGCGAATTCTTCTTGTTTCTGTAATTAGAATTGTAGAATATGTTAGTATTTGCTGAACAAAGGTCCTGAGATGCAAATAAGTGCTTAATTTGGATATGTTTAACTTATACTTAAGGATATAAACTATAGAGAGAAATGCCAGGGCTACTCATCATATGGAAACCCTCTTCAATTTTAAAAACCTGAGTGCCTAATATTAAGCTAGTTGCTATCACTATGACTTCTTCAGTAATTATAACTTAATCTACAGTAGTAATACAATATCTTTCAATCAAGAAACAAAAGTTTATAAACATTTGACTGTTAATTCAAAATTCCTGTGAGGTCAGTTAACAAACAGCTTACCGGCCAGGTGCGGTGGCTCACACCTATAATCCCAGCACTTTGGGAGGCTGAGGCAGGTGGATTACTTACAGTCAGAAGTTCGAGACCAGCCTGGCCAATGTGGCAAAACCCTCTCTCTACTAAAAATATAAAAAGTAGCCAGGCGTGGTGGCACATGACTATAGTCCCAGCTTCTTGGGAGGCTGAAGCATAAGAATTGCTTTAACCCGGGAAGCAGAGGTTGCAATGAGCTGAGATCGCGTCACTGCACTCCAGCATGGTCAACAGAGCAAGACTCTGTCTAAAAAAAAAAAAAAATACAGAGCAAGACTGCGTCTCAGAAAATAAAAATAAAAAACAAACAGCTTACCTATCTTACAGATACAGTCTTCCCAAAGGGCTCCATAACTTGATAGAACAGAAAAGAATATCAACACTTATTATTTTAAATATTAGGTTTGATAATGATTTTAAGAACAAGGGTCTTTTGAAATTTGCTTTTAAAAACGTGGTCAGCTAGATCAAAACTCAAAATATAGGCTGCAAAATGGGGAAAGAAGTTTTTAATCATCTGGTTTTTAAGGGATACGTTCTATAACAGAAAATATACAGTTGGTATCTGTAAACAAACATTTTCTGGTGATGATTACTAGGAAATAGTTTTCTTTAAGCTTTTTTATTTATTATTATCTCATATTATTATTGTAGGTAGATGCTGGTGAGGAGAAGTTTTTTGCATTTCCACTTGAGGTTGTTATTTACTTTAGTAGTACTGGGTGCAGTTGTCCTGGGTCAACTTGGAAATCTTAGAAAATCTTGCCCTTGCAGGCCAAGATAGACATTTGTTTAGCTTTCCTAAGAGCTACTGTTCAGACCTTTTAAAACAGAGGAGAAAATCTTCCCAGCAGAAGGTTGAGAAATCAGTGTAAATAATGTCTGATTACTTGACAGTATTATTTAGAATGTAAGCTCCATGAGGACAGCAATTTTTATCTATTTTATTCATCATTGTATCCCCAGTGCTTAGAATAGTATCTGACACACAGTAGATGGTCAATAAAAGCTTGAGAGAAAAAAATTACTGGTAAAACTATCTCAAAACATATCAATGAAATTACCCTTCCTTTTGGGTCTACTGGAAAACTGTGGCTATCCAAGAAATAGGTTTCAACTTCTCTTGCTAAATGATTTGAACTCATAATAATCAGAACTAGATTGGTTACTATAACTTTCAGGATATTGACCACTGGAGTTGATCATGTAAAGCCCCTTTTCCATTATGGTTGCCATTCCCCTGACTTTTATACTTAACATCTGTGTCCAAATCCTCTAAGATTCCTATAGCAGAGTACTGAGCATCCTGGAAGAAGGAAACAGCTCTCTACACCCCAGACTCCCTGCTGTATGGCTTCTTTAGTGCTCCTCTTAATATTGACTAGGTATTAGGGAAGAGCAGGGAAAAATGGGCTTAATTCTAGGGACTCCTATTTTTCAAGCCCTCTCAAAACACCCAATCCATCCTGAAATAGAGCCTTGGAGAAATCTGTAAATGCTTAGTACAGTGGTCCTTTCTCAAAATAATGGGCTCAAATTTGAGTATAAAGTATAATTAAATGAATGGTAGTAAGTGTCCTAAAAGAAAGATAAGTTTATCAAGAGGGGAAAAAATGGCAACATACCAAATATTCCTGGCCTGCTTGTGAAAGAGATGTAAGAATCACTACTTTCCCAAGATTCCTTTCTAAATTCCAAAAAATTAGGCCAGATTATTTGGTTTTAGCTAAAGCAAATTTAACCTACAAAAAAAAAAAAAAGTATTTTTTTTTCTGAGCTCAATGTCACTTAACAGTATACAAGACCCCTGTATATAATTATTGTATAACCATTATTATGCCCATTTCATGAAGGTCTGCAAACTATTTTACTACACAAATGGATTACAGAATATTTTTTGTTGCTACCTACTTGCTTTAAGACATTTAAAAAAAATCTATTACTAATTTGATGCCAAGTCCTTGTCAAGAACAAGATCTCCAAGTGCATGAGGTTTCTATGAAAAATATCAATTTTCTAACAATTACTACAGAAAGTATTATTTCAGAAAGTGGGCTCATCTGTAGTGGGACTATACTTAATTATAATTTGCATGAAGAATTTTTAATCTAAAAAAAGATCCAAATATAAAAAGCAAATTTGAAATTTCTTGAAAGTTTTGGCAGTGAAAATAGCCAAATAAATATATGTGGCAAAATGCTTCCTGAATGTATGAAGTCCAAATGTCTCTGTAATAAATAACAGAGTGGCTCTATAGATGTTACTAATTCCTAGATTATTTTGGTAAGTAATATATCCAACCAATTTTAGTCTGTGGGTATTAACTCCATATTAATAAAAGAAAATGATGTTATTTAATTTTCTGATAAATTGGAAATGGTGATCAATGTGAAATGTTAACCCTATAGTTAAATAAAAATTCCCATAAATTAACTAATTGTTTAAGAATCATTTTGATTTTTTAAGCAGAGTTTTAAGGTTTATACTATTTGTCTCCTCAATTTTTATTGTTTCAAGCGCTATAGTTATAAACAAAAACCTCCTGGGAAGTCTCTCTGAAGCACTTGTACGTAATAATTTTGTTCTTAAAATAGAAATATGAAGATAGAGCAAGGGCTTATGGAGAATGGCTTTTTGAATTTAAGTTCTGCTACTTACCAACTATTAATAATTATGCCTTACAATAGGAGCAAATTAATATCTAACTTACAATATTGCTATGGGAATTAAAGAAAATAATGTCTATACAACACCTAACAGCTAGCAGGTGCTTAATAAACGTTAGTTTCCTCCTACTCCTTCCCCTGCTGGCAGGCAATGGGTGAGCAAGCAACATGAGGAGGAAATTCTCTTTTATTAGAAGGTATGACCCCATCAGAGGCAAGGTTTACCATTTAAGATCCATTAATGATGGGACTAAGAAGAACCACTCAGCTGTTCTTTTTTTCCTCAGAAATATATGAAATTTAAGTTCATTTAAAAATTAAATATATTCAGCCGGGCACGGTGGCTCATGCCTGAAATCCCAGCACTTTGGGAGGCCAAGGTGGGTGGATCACTTGAGGCCAGGAGTTTACGACCACCCTGGGCTACATGGTGAAACCTCGTCTCTACTAAAAATACAAAAATTAGCTGGGCATGGTAGCTCGTGTCTGTAATCCCAGCTACTCAGGAGGCTGAGGCAGAAGAATCAGTTGAACCTGGGAGGTGGAGGCTGTAGTAAGCCGACTGCTCTGCTGCACTTCAGCCTGGATGACAGAGCCAGACCCTGTCTCAAGAAAAAAAAATTAAATTAAATTAAATTAAATATATTCACTTATTCCTCCAGGGGTAGTAGATTCATTACTGAGTCGTCGTCTTCTACGTGGGGTCAGCAGAATTTCTGAAAAATATGGAAAATATTTAGCACACTTAGCGTATCAATCTGAGTAATAGCATATCAATTCCATTAATATATTTCCTTTATTTCCCCATCTAGTTGGAATCCTTAGGTAAATTAGGAAAAAATTTTAAACTAACAGAGTCCAAGACTACTCCCTGGGTACATCCTGAATTACTGGTTGCTTAGAGACAGATTTTCTTTTTTTTATCCTCTAAGTTTTAATGTATTTAATGTTTTAGATAATAGTTCAGAAAGTATAATCATAATTATAGTTTTAAAGCTGCTGAATTAATTACTTTTGTTACAGATAAGTGATTTCCTTAGTTCACTTTTATATCTGTCCTCAGCTTCCACAATGACTTTGTGACGATCACATTGGTATGGGCAAGAGTGCAAGAGCTTGCTAAAGTTTCGGCTATTCAGGGATTTTTCTACTGCTATGCAACCTAAAAGAAAACAAATTAAAGTTATGTATAGATGTCACAAAATATCTAGTAACAAATCTATGAAAGCAAATATCTATATGATGGTAACTAAAGTAAAATCAGGAACTATGAATACCTCAAGAAGCTCAAAATCATGTGAGGGAGTAAAGACAACAAATACAACAGTGTAAAGTAAGTGTTGGGAAGGAGGTGTGAACAGACAATTATGGTGCTTTAGAAAAAGAGCATCTAGGTCGGGTGCAGTGGCTCACATCTGTAATCCCAGCACTTTGGGAGGCTGAGGCGGGTGGATCACAAGGTCAGGAGTTCAAGACCAGGCTCAATATGGTGAAACCTGTCTCTACTGAAAATACAAAAATTAGCTGGACATGGTGGCAGGCGCCTGTAGTCCCAGCTACTCGGAAGGCTGAGGCAGGAGAATCGCTTGAACTTGAGAGGCGGAGGTTGCAGTGAGCCAAGACTGCGCCACTGCACTCCAGCCTGGGTGACAGAGTGAGACTCCATCTCAAAAACAAAATAAATAAAAGAAAGAAAGAAAAAGAAAAAGCATCTAGGCTGGGTGTGGTGGCTCATGCCTGTAACTCCAGCACTTTGGGAGGCCGAGGTGGGTGGATCACTTGAGGTCAGGAGTTCAAGACCAGCCTGGGCAACATGGCAAAACCCCATCTCTACTCAAAATACAAAAATTAGCTGGGCATGCTGGTGGGTGCCTATAATCCCAGCTACTTTGGAGGCTGAGGTGGAAGAATTGCTTGAACTCGGGAGGAAGAAGTTGCAGTGAGCCAAGATCGTGCCATTGCACATGAGCCTGGGCAACAGAGCAAGACTCAATCTTAAAGAAAAAAGAAAAAGAAAAGAAAAAGAGCATCTAGGGCTGGGCGTGATGGCTCATGCTTGTAATCCCAGCACTATGTTGCCCAGGATGGTCTTGAACTCTTGAGCCCAAGTGGGAGGATCACCTGGGCTCAAGAGTTCAAGACCATCCTGGGCAACAAAGTGAGACTCTGTCCCTAGCAAAAAAAAAAAAAAAAAAAAAAAAGCCAGGTGTGCTGGCACACATTTGTAGTTCTAGCTACTTAAGAAGCCGAGGCAGGAGGATCCCTTGAGACCAGGAGTTCAAGGCTGTAGTGAGCCATCATCACATCACTGTACAGAATAAGACACTATCTCTTTTTTTTTTTTTTTAAGATGGAATTTCAATCTTGTTGCCCGGGCTGGAATGCAATGGTGAAATCTTGGCTCACCGCAACCTCCACTTCCCAGGTTCAAGCAATTCCCTGGCCTCAGCCTCCCAAGTAGCTGATATTACAGGCATGTGCCACTATGCCCAGCTAATTTTCTATTTTTAGTAGAGACAGAGTTTCTCCATGTTGGTCAGGCTGGTCTCGAACTCCCAACCTCAGGTGATCCACTAGCCTCAGCCTTGCAAAGTGCTGGGATTACAGGAGTGAGACACCGCACCTGGCCAAGACCTCTGTCACTTTAAAAAAAAAAAAAAAGGAACATCTAGTTTGTCTGGTTTTGAACAAGAGTCACTGTTAAGAGAAGATAACCAAAAGAAGTGATTGTTAGCCTCAGTGATCTTTGTTTTTGACATTATGTAAAATTTCAAACACTGAACCCCCATGTATCCATCACCCAGCTTCAATAATTATTAACTCATGGCCAATCATGTTTTATTTATACCTCTACCTACTCAGCTCTGTCCCCATATATTCATTCGATTATGACACCTGGAATTTACATTAAAGTACCATTTAATCTGTAAATACTTCACATCTATCCTTAACAGATAAGGACTTGTTTTTGTTTTTCCTGTGACAGGGTCTCACTCTGTCACCCAGGCTGAAGTGCAGTGGTACAATCACAATTCACTTTAATCCTGACATCTTGGGCTCAAGCAATCCTCCAGCCTCAGCCTCCTAAGTAGCTGCAACTATAGGTGTGCTCCATCACATCTGGCTAATTTTTTATTTTTGGTAGACACAGGGTCTCCTTACATTCCCAAGGCTGGTCTCAAACTCCTGGGCTTAATCCTCTCACCTCAGCCACCCAAAGTGCTGGGATTACAGGTGTGAGTCACTGTACCCAGCCAGGACTTTTTTTCTGAGATAGTGTTTCACTCTGTCACCCGGGCTGGAGTATGGTGGCATGATCTCAGCTCACTACAACCTTAACCTCCCGGGCTCAAGCAATCCTCCCACCTCAGCCACCCAAGTAGCTAGGACTACTGGCACATACCACCACACTCAGCTAATTTTTGTATTTTTTTTAGAGATGGAGTTTCACTATGTAACAGCCCAGGCTGTTCTCGAACTCCTGGGCTCAAGTGATCCATTTGCCTCAGCCTCCCTAAGTGCTGGGCTACAAGCATGAGCCACTACGCCTGGCCAGGATCTTTTTTGTAAACACATAAAACTATCACGACACCTAAAAAATCATGCTTAATATAATCTAACATCCAGTGTTCCATTTGTCCCGTCAATTCAAAAATTTCTTTTGAAAATTGGTTATTGGGCCAGGCGTGGTGGCTCACGCCTGTAATCCAAGCACTTTGGAGGCCAAGGCAGGCAGATCACCTGAGGTCGGGAGTTCAAGAACAGCCTGACCAACATGGTGAAACCCCGTCTTAAAAAAAAAAAAAAAGAAAGTTGGTTATTGGTATCATTACCCAAATAATGTCCACCATTTCTTTTTTTTTTTTTTCTTTTTTAAGAGACAGGGTCTCACTATGTTGCTCAGGCTGGACTTGAACTCCTAGGCTCAAGCAATCCTCCCACCTCAGCCTCTCAAGTAGCTGGAACTACAGACAAATGCACCACTGTGTCTGACTTATATTCGGTTAACATATGTCAAGGTGCTTTTAATCTATCAGTTGTCTGATACATTAGTTGCTTTTAATTTATCAGTTGTCATTTATTTATTGAAGTATCTCTTCCTTGTCATTTACTTATTGAAGATACTAGGTCATTTGTACTATAGTTTCTCAAAGGCTAAGTTTTGCCGATTGCATCCTAGTTGTGTCCTTTAAAATATTCTTGTGCGTCCTATAAACTAGTAATTAAATTTAAATGGTTGGATTCAGGTTCAAGTGTTTTTACTAGAATTTCATGCAGGTAGTATTGTGTGTTTCTTACTGTATCACATTAAGAGGTACATATTCTATCTCTTTTTTAAAAAAAATGTAATTGGGCAGCCTCTTGAGCCAGAGTAGGCTCAGAGAAACTCCCTCTTTTAAAAAAAATATTAAGATAGATCAGCGCAAACCACCATGGCACATGTTTACTTATGTAACAAACTTGCACATCATGCACATGTACCTCTGAACTTAAAATAAAAGTTGGAAAACCATTTTTTAAAAAAGATAGATCGGTAGGTTTATGTCAGCCATGTCCATCCATTATAAAGTTCTCCATCAGCTTGTCACCTAACTGTATCAGTGGCCCGTTCCTAAAGGACTAGAAGTTGGCCACACAGATAGTTGGCTGAGATGAAGACATTTCAGTACAATGAAGATGTGCAAAAGCACAGAAGTGTGAAAAAGCACAGTGTTCAGAGAATCATGAACACGCTAATATGGCTAGAGTACAGAGAAGTGTGGGAGAAAAGGTGAGACTGAGGAAGGTTGCAGGGAACCAGACCAAGGAGAATCTTGAAAGTCATGCTAAGGAATTTTAACTTTCTTCAAGGCAACAGGGAGGAACACAGAGGTACTTATTAAGCAGGAAGATGACATGATTTCATTTGTCTTGTAGAAAGGGCAGCTGAAGGCAAGAGGATCAGTTGAGAGGTTACTTTAGTATTCCAGAAAATAAATGGAGGGATTTTGAAACAAGGCATTTGCAGGGAGAATAGAGAGATTTCTGAGGTAAAATTAGAAGGATTTGATGAAAAATGAGCTATTGGAGTAAGGGAAATGTTTAGAATAATTCTCAAGAAATTTGGTACTTGATGAAATGGCAGAGTTTGAAATAACCAAAGGCTGGGCACGATGGCTCACACCTATAGTCCCAGCACTTTGGGAGGCCGAGGCAGTGGGATCATGAAGTCAAGAGATCGAGACCATCCTGGCCAACATGGCAAAACCCAGTCTCTACTAAAAATACAAAAATTAGCTTGGTGTGGTAGCACGCACAGGTAGTCCCAGCTACTTGGGAGGCTGAAGCAGGAGAATCACTTGAACCCAAGAAGCAGAAGTTGCAGCAAACCAAGATCACGTCACTGCACTCCAGCCTGGCGACAGAGCAAGACTTCATCTCAAAAAAAAAAAAAAAAAAAGTGGAGAAAAAAGACATGGCATTCCGATTATGGCTAGACATCAGCTTTAGAGGAACAGAGATAACCTTTTCATCCAAGAAGGAAGAACAATGATGTTCTGAGCTGTATGTAGAGAACCTCAACTTTGTCCATAGAGCAGAGTACAACAACAAAATGATGAACAAAGAGGAACTACCAGGGTGTAAAGGAGGAGGAAAAGGGATGGAATAAGTATTGTGGACATTGACAAAAGCCCTGCAGAAAAAATAAATAATGGACATGAAACACTAGAAATATTTAGATATTTATTATAAATATAAAAATAGGTATTTTTAATACTTAATGCCTATGTTTACATAATAATCCAGAATGCATACCTAGTAATAATGGCTCTCTAAAAACAACAAATGTTTATTTTACTCAGTAAAGTTTAATTAATAGATGGTATCATGACAAAAAGATAAAGTAATAAAAAGGTACTGTGTTGATTCATATGTACGAATATTGGAATATTGGAAGCTCAGCCTGATGTTGATAAAAGGTGGTTTTGTTTTGTTTTGTTTTGTTTGAGATGGAGTCTCACTCTGTAGCCCAAGCTGGAGTACAGTGGTATGATCTTGGCTCACCGCAACCTTCGCCTCTGGGGCTCAAGTGATTCTCCTGCCTCAGCCTCCCAAATAGCTAAGACTAGAGGGATGCACCACCACACCCTTTTAATTATTTTGTATTTTTACTAGAGACGATGTTTCACTATGTTGCCCTGGGTGGTCTCAAACTCCTGAGCTCAGGTGATCCACCTGCTTTGGCCTCCCAAAGTGCTGAGATTACAGGCATGAGCCACTGCGCCCGGCCTGTTTTTTTTGTTTTAGAGATGGAATCTCACTCTGTCGCCCAGGCTGGAGTGCAGTGTTGCGATCTTGGCTCACTGCAACCTGCCTTCCAGGTTCAAGCGGTTCTCCTGCCTCAGCCTCCTGAGTAGCTGGGATTACAGGCACCTGCCACCTCGCCCAGCTAATTTTTTTGGTAATTTTTTTAGTAGAGACAGGGTTTTACCATCTTGGCCAGGCTGCTCTTGAACTCCTGACCTCATGATCCACCTGCCTCGACCTCCAAAGTGCTGGGATTACAGGAATGAGCTACCGTGCCTGGCTTTTTTTTTTTCTGGCTTTTTTTTTTTTTTTAAATGATAGAGACAAGGTCTTGCTATGTTAACCATGCTGGTTTTGAACTCCTGGCCTCAAGCAATCCTCTAGCCTTAGCCTTCCAAAGTGTTGAGATTACAGCTGCCTCACCTGGCCAAGATAGAAGATATTAATTTGAATGTTTTGATATTCCACAGTATTATTCCTCCAAAGGAAACCAAGTAAATTACACATGTAGAACTATTGTAAATTCTAGTTAATTAGAGTAAGTGTGGTGGCTCATGCCTGTAATCCCAGCACTTTTGAGAGGCTGAGGCGGGCGAATCACTTGAGGTCAGGAGTTCAAGATCAGCTTTGCCAACACGGTGAAACCCTGTCCCTATGGAAAAAAAAAATAGCTAGGTATGATCCCAGGTACCTGTAATACCAGCTACTTGGGAGGCTGAGGCACAAGAATCACTTGAACCCGGGAGGTGGAGATTACAGTGAGCCAAGATCGCACCACTGCACTCCAGCCTGGGTGACAGAGTAAGACTCCATATAAAAAATAATAATAATAATTCTAGTTAATTAATATCATAAAAGGCATTGACTGTGAAACAACTGCAATTAAAAAAATACTTACCTGAGCACCTATATGCCAACATTTTGGAACAACTGTCAGTTGCTAAAAAACTGACTACTTCTTTATTTATTATATCTGAACATAATGTAAACGGATCTGGAAAAAATTGCAAAATGGAAGATTTTTTGATTAATGAAAAGAATCAGATATTTAAAAAATATATTAAATATCAAGCTTTTCATAAACCTTAGCCTAGTACTATGTATCCAGTCATGCTGGTAAATAAACAGAAAGAGTCTGGATATTAAGAGAAGGCATTTACAACAGAAAGAGTCAAAGGTGTGGCTTATACTTTAGAGGGCCAATATACCAACGGACTTTTTTTGTTTTTTTTTTTTTGGAGATGGAGTCTCACTCTGTCACCCAGGCTGGAGTGCAGTGGCATGATCTCAGCTCATTGCAACCTGCACCTCCTGGGTTCAAGCAATTCTCCTGTCTGAGCCTCCCAAGTAGCTGAGATTATAGGTGCCCGCTACCATGCCTGGCTAATTTTTGTATTTTTAGTATAGACGGGGTTTCACCATGTTGGCCAGACTGGTGTTGAACTCCTGACCTCAGGTGATCTGCCCACCTTCGCTTCCCAAAGTGTTGGGATTACAGGTGTGAGTCACCCTGCCTGGCCAATGTACATTTTTAGCTATATTGGTTACCTAAGTATCTGTTTTCTTGAAAAACCAAAGAAACATTTTTAACCATACCTGTTACTGGTAACTGCTGCTTTATATTTTTGGCAATGTGAACCGGATGTTTAAAAACATGGTCACTAAAAGAAAATAGACACCAGATTACTAAAGTAAACATACTGTTTGGTGTGTGGACCAATGTTTCTGTAAGCAGTGTTGTGATTTTGGGTGTTTGGTAGGCAAAAGGAACTCGGAATCAGGATCTACCAAAATCTACCAAATTCTGCCAAAGTAGGGCCTGCAACAATTACAGTCTTGCTTCTAGAGCTAGAGTTAAACAAGACTCCAGAGGGCAATAGTGTTGATGCCAGAAGAAACATGGAAGAAAAAGATTATAAAAATAAGAAAGTAGGAGAGATGAGGGCAAAAAGGAGAGAGCAAAATCAGTGGGAGCAAAAATGAACATGGGTGCAGGATGGCAAAGTGCTAACAATAATAATTTTTGAATTTAAAAATCCTTCCTAACCCCCAAAACATTTGTGTGTTTGAACCCTGTGGTCCTTGATGAATAAACACAAGTTTTGGTTATACTGTCACAATAACAGGCAGTACAGAAAAGGGCAAGAACTGTAGACCAGATAACAGGCATAGCAGTAGCTTTATGGTTATAGCTATCTGCCCATGTACATATATTTATAGGAGCTACTACATCGGAGAAAAAAAGCATTTCAAAGAGATGGAAATATTAATAACTTGGCTGAGGTAGAAATATGGCTAACCCTATAGGGTTATGGGTGGAAAGCTTGGGATGGAGGGCAAGAAGGCTGGCCCAGGAGTATATCTCACTGCTTCTCAACTCCCCATCCCTGAGAAATCAAGTTAAAATTAACATCAAGAATGGTCTTGAAACAGACAAAAGGGGTGGTGTTGGCGTAACCCTTCTTCATGGTACGTAGTTTATACCGTTCAACCCGCCCGAAATGTAGTAGCATCCTCTTCATTTTTCCTAAGCACAGTAATCATCAGAAGAGCACAACCCAATAAAGGGTTTAAGAAAAGCTACAACCCCAGGTCTAGCCCCATAAGCTAACTACAAGGGAAAAAAGAGTATGTTCTAGAGACAAAGTGCAGAGAAAAAACAAAAGGGCAAACTCAAACCAAATTTTCCTCACATCCTATTTTCTTTATCACATTAAATTTAAAAACTAGTTTTTGCTATACTGCTGATAGATTATCAATGCATGCATTGTGACTTCAGGTAAACGGTTTCCATTTAGGTTTTATTTTCTGAGTATCCTTTCTAAAATTCAAATCTGTTATGTCACTCAATTTAAAATCCTTATTCACTCCCTATAACCTGTGAGTTAAACTCCAAAATCCAGAGTATGACTTTGCAAGGCCCTAGATGGACTGGTCCACACCTCCCCATAAAAACTCCTTTCCCAACACTTCCTACTTTAGGCTCTTCCCAAGACCATGTTTATCACATCATTTCTATATGCCCAGTATTTAACAGTGTGGCATACTGTAGTACACGATAAATGCTTACTGAATAAATAAAAGTTACAAATAATTATTAAACATACCTTGATTGAGAAGCAAAATTATTTTCAAAAGTAGTTTCTTCATGTAAGTTTTGATTGCAGCTTGACTTGGCTTTATATAAAGTCTTATTTTGCTCACTCTGCCTATAACAAGCATGAACTGGATTTGCACTCTTTAATGGTGTCTTCATTTGGTCATCATTTGTACATGCTTTAGACATGACTCCATGGGACTTATAACTCTGAAGCTGTCTAGAATGGCTTTTATCCTTGTCTTCTGCTTTGGTACCTCGACCAATATAATCTCCATGGAGATGTTTCCATGTGTTCTGAATATTTATGTTCATAGATGAAATATTATCCTGATAGTTTTCTCTTTGTATTTCTTCCTACAGTGTAAAAATGACAAGTAAATAATTTCAATATGGCTGGGTGCGGTGGCTCACGCCTGTAATCCCAACACTTTGGGAGGCTGAGGTTGGCAGATCATGAGGTCAAGAGATCAAGACCATCCTGGCCAACATGGTGAAAACCTGTCTCTACTAAAAATACAAACATTAGCTGGGCATGGTGGTGTGTGCCTGTAGTCCCAGCTACTTGGGAGGCTGAGGCAGGAGAATTGCTTGAACCCGGGAGGTGGAGGTTGCAGTGAGCCAAGATTGTGCCACTGCACTCCAGTCTGGCACCTGGCAACAGAGCGAGACTCTGTCTCAAAAAAATATATAATAATAATAATTTCAATATAACCATTCCCTTTATAATTGAATTTATACTTCATTTAAATAATGAAGAATGAAGCAAAAGTTTATGGTTGCCAATAGAACATATATGATAAAAGGGGCATTCACATTAGGAAGAAAAAGAGTTTATTCATTAAATGATATTGGGACACTTGGGTAGCCATCTGGTGAAAAAAATAAGTTGATACCTTTCAAGTATTATCCAAAATCAAATAATAAAAGAAAACTAATATACTCAACCACATAAAAAAATTTTAAAGTTCTGCTAGAAACCAAAAATGTTATTCTGGGCAGGGATCTCAGGAATAAAGAACCAGAAGTAAAACCAAATGATTATCAAAACCCCCAGAAGTTATACATATAAAGCATATCTTAAGCAACAGGATAATTTTTTTTTTTGAGATAGGGTCTTGGTCTGTTGCCCAGGCTGGAGTGCAGTGGCATGATCACAGCTCACTTCAGCCTCGACTTTCTGAGCTGAAGCAATCCTCCCACCTCAGCCTCCTGAGTAGCTGGGACCACAGGCACACATCACCACACCAGGCTGTTTTGTATTTTTTTGTAGACACAGGGTGTTGCCATGTTGCCCAAGCTGGGGGATAATTTTTTAAAGTAATATTTATAAAAAGCTACTACAATGAAATATGAAAAAGATCAATGATGGCAATGAAAAAGCAGGCACAGAAGATGAACAGATAGTTTATAGGAAAAGAAATATAAATAGCTCTTAAACATAAGAAAAAATGTTTCATCCCACTTAGGAGAAATAAATATTAAAGCTACATTGAGAGATCTTTCTTCATCTATCACACTGACAAAGATCAAAAGGCTGTGGGGAAACAGATAACTTTTTTTTTTGAAAAAAATTTTTTTTTTCTTTTAGAGATGGGGTCTCACCATTTTGGCCAGGCTGGTCTTGACCTCCTGACCCTCAGGTGATCCCGCCCACCTCAGCCTCCAAAAGTGCTGGGATTACAGGCGTGAGCCACAGAACTGGCCTGGAAACAGATACTCTTAAACATTACTAGCAGGAGTATAACTTGATACAACTTCTGTGGAGAAACAATTTGACAGTATCTTTCATAATAAAAACTATGCCTATCTAGGTATTTGAGAGGTACTATTATTTTCTCCATTTGTCAATGATGAAACTCAAGCACAAAGAGATTAAATAACTTGCCAAAACTTCCCGTAAAGTTCACAGCATACATGAATTTGGGTATCTGTGAGAGATCCCGTAATCAATCCCCCATAGATACCAAGGGATGACTGTACTTTAAATGAGTGAACAGTTATGGTATATGAATTATATCTCAATAAAGCTGTTACAGAATTCTCACACACACACACACACACACACGTACATGTGTAGCAGGTATTTAGAGTTGTTTGCAATGGTAAGAATTTAAATATAACCTACATGTACAACAATAAAGGACTGGTTAAATCAATTATGGAACATCAATAATAGTGAATACTACTCAATTAAAATAATAAAACTAGTATATTACACTAACTTGGACATTATGTTTTTATTTATTTATTTTGAGATGGAGTCTTGCTCTGTCTCCCAGGCTGGAGTGCAGTGGCATTATCTCAGCTTACTGTAACCTCTGCCTCCCCGGTTCATGATTCTCCTGCCTCAGCCTCCCAAGTAGCTGGGATTACAGGTGTGTACCACTACATCCAGCTAATTTTTGTATTTTTAGTACAGACAGGATTTCACCATGTTGGTCAGGCTGGTCTCGAACTCCTGACCTCATGATCCGCCCATCTTGGCCTCCCAAAGTGCTGGGATTACAAGCGTGAGCCACTATGCTTGGCCTGTTTTAATTTTTTTAAATATATGCACATACAAAGACACAAAGCATGCATTCATAGAAAAATATATTTATATAGAGAGGAGAGAGGTTATTAGATTATTACTTCTTTTTTCTTTCTTGAACCCCAAGTATTGAGACGTTAGATCTCTTGGCTCAATATTCCATGTTTCTTGTCTTTTCAGTCATCATTTCTACTTTTTAAAAATCTTTTTTGTTCTATGTCAAAGCATGATTCTTCAAGTATTACTATGGAGTTTTCCACTTAAAACCATTAAAAACTTTAAAAAATAACTTGGGAAGAAAACGTTTTTTTAACCCTCCAACCTCTACTGTTAAAAAATATTGGCTAGGCACGGTGGCTCATGCCTGTAATCCCAGCACTTTGGGAGGCTGAGGCAGGTGGATCACTTGAAGTCAGGTGTTTGAGACCAGCCTGGCCAACATGAAGAAAACCCTATCTCTACTAAAAATACAAAGAAATTAACAGGGTATGGTGGCACACATCTGTAATCCCAGCTACCTGAAAGGCTGAGACAGGAGAATTACTTGAACCCAGGAGGCAGAGGTTGCAGTGAACCGAGATTGTGCCACTCCAGCCTGGGCATCAGAGCAAGACTCTGTCTCAAAAAAAATTAAAAAAAAAATTCATGTCAGTGTAGTGTGGAGAAAAGAGAAATAAATTTTAAAAATTTGAAAATTTCTATATTCTTTAAAACAAAGAATCTAACCCTATTTCCTTCTCTTTCAAGCTGTTCTATTCTGTGTAGAATTTCCTTTGCTTTCTTCCAGTGCTCTTCGAAATTCTTCTCTTTCACATTTATGTCCTTTAATTGCTGTGTTTCATTTTCATCAAAAGGATATTCTTCTAGACTGAGAGAGAATTTCTCAGCTTTGTAATATGGGAAAAAACAATGAATTAAAGGTTATTTAAACACTTTATATATAAGGACAACCTCACACCCCACCCTCTGCTTTCTCTAAATTTTTCCATCCAGACTATCTTAACAGCTTAATTGGTACTGAAAAATAAGTGGAAAGAGTACTTAGCAGAGGTCCAGGACTGAAATAATCATAAATTAGACTTTACTCTTTAGAGTTACAGAAGAAAGAACATTCAAATATGTTATGCCAGGCACATAAACACCCTCAGGTACATGGATACTGGTTTTAAAGTAGTTATATTTTTAGCCCAGGCACAGTGGTTCATGCTTGTAATCCTAGCACTTTGGGAGGCCGAGGCAGGAGGATCACTTGAGGTCAGCAGTTCAAAACCAACCTGGCCAATATGGTGAAACTCCAACTCTACTTAAAAACAAAAAAACAAAAATTAGGCAGGCATCGTGGCATGCCCTATAGTTCCAGATACTTGGGAGGTTGAGGCACAAGAATCCCCTGAACCCAGGAAGCAGAGGCTGCAGTGAGCCGTGACTGCACCACTGCACTCCAGCCTGGGCAACAGAGCAAGACTTCATCTAAAAAAAAAAAAGTAGTTTTTAAAAATAATAATGTTCATAAAGTGATTCCTTTCTATAATCTTTTAAATCTTTTTTTTTTTAAACACAGTGTGTCTGCAGTTTTTCTTCCACAAAGATCAAAATTCTTATGGGCACTGCCCTCTGAGCTCAAGCTACACTGGCCATCAATTCCTTAAGTGCACCAGGCTCCCCCCATCACAGGGCTTTTGTGTCTCACTGCTGCTTATGCCTGAGACACTTACTGATAACAAATTCCTTTCTTTTAACCTAGTTAACTCTAGACATTCAGTTCTTAGCTCAAGAATCACTTCCTCCCAAAGCCTTTTCTGCTCCATGTCTAGGTCAGATTCCTTTGTTATAGGCTCTTAAAGATCTGTGGTCCATCCCTTTATACTTGTTATGTCAATTTATAAGACCACATAGTGTCTTTTTTTTTTTTTTTTGAGACAGAGGCTTGCTGTCACCAGGCTGGAGTGCAGTGGTACACTCTTGGCTCATTGCAACCTCCGCCTCCCGGGTTCCAAAGATTCCCCTGCCTCAGCCTCCCGAGTAGCTGGGACTACAGGTGCTACAGGCACGTGCCACCACACCCGGCTAATTTTTTGTACTTTAGTAGAGATGGGGTTTCACCATGTTGGCCAGAATGGTCTCGATCCCCTGACCTCCTGATCCGCCTGCCTTGGCCTCCCAAAGTGCTGAGATTACAGGTCTGAGCCACTGCATCGACCCATAATCTCATTTTTTCAGTTACTATTTCTCAAATTAAGCTCTGTGAATACACAGACTTTTTTTTACCACTGTATCCCTGATGCCTAGCACACTGCCCAGCACATAACAGAAACTCAAAACATTTTAAAATAAATAAATGTACTTATGATTTCATAATAAATAAACCTTAGTCCTCAAATTTAATTCCTACAAATGAAATTTGTGCACATGGCATAAAATAGTGAATTATCTATACTGCTGCTCTCTTCCACATAGGTTTGTATATGCTGAATATACCCTAGTTGTCATATCCAAATTACATACTCTTGATTTTTTTTTTGAGACAAGGTCTCACCCTATGACCCAGGCTTGAGGGCAGTTGCGTGAACAAAGCTCACTGTAGCCTCAACCTGAGCACCTCCTGAGCTCAGATGATCCTCCTACCTCAGCTTCCCAAGTAGCTGGCAGGCATGCACCACCATGCCCAGATAATTTTTTCTATTTTTTTATAGAGACATAATATCTCCATGTTACCCAGGCTGGTCTTAAACTCCTGGACTCAAAATGATCTGCCTGTTTTGGCCTCCCAAAGTGCTGGGAGTACAGGCATGAGCCACTGTGCAGGACCTACTCTGCTTTTCAAATGTAAGAAGAATCTGAGAGCTAAAAGGGCTTGGCTCATGAAAGCAGATATAAATTCCCCTTTATAAATTTTGGTTGGTATGTCCTTAAAGTAACAGTAAACTTACTAATTTTTTTGCAGTTGTAAAGCACAAATGTGGCAGCTTTGTTCAGTTCCTCATTCTGAGATTCAGTTAAGGCTTGAATCATGAGTGGAAGGCCGTTGTGTTTAAAAAGGTCATACTGATTTTCCTCTGGAAAACAAAAAATTAAAGGAGACAATAATTTTATCATAAACTATCTATATGAGGTCGTAATTTTTCCTTGTGATAATTATGAATATAGTTCACAATGTTAATAGGCTGGGTGTGGTGGCTCACTCCTGTAATCCCAGCACTTTGGGAGGCTGAGATGGGTGGATCACTTGAGGTCAGGAGTTCAAGACCAACCTAGCCAACATGGTAAAACCCCATCTCTACAAAAAATACAAAAAAATTAGCTGGGCATGGCAGCAGGCACCTGTAATCCCAACTTCTCAGGAAACTGAGGCACAAGAACTGCTTGAACCTGGGAGGCAGAGGCTGTACTGAGCCAAGATCGTGCCATTGCACTCCAGTCTGGGCAACAGAGTGAGACTTCTTAAAAAAAAAAAAAAAAAAAATTTTAAAATAGAAAAACACATAGTTTCAAAAGGATTTTTAATATAGAAAGTAATTCACTTACATGTAATACGTTTCATAAGTGATTTCTGAAATGTAGCCACAGAGTAGTATCATAATTCATAAAAGTAAACAGACTGCCCTCACTTGATTTGAAAAAGAGTATATTCAATCCTAAATTACACAGAGGTTAAGGTGAAGAACAGATAAATAAACTAACAGAGGGAGTAGAAAGTGAGGGAAGGAAGAAAGAGTAAAAGCAGCAACAGAAAGCAAAGGGAGGAGAGTAGAAAAGTGAGAGGGGAAAGAGTGGGGTGGGGAGATTAGAAGAAGAGAGATGGATAGAGAGAGTTGGTAAGAAGGAGTAGAACAGAAGGAGAATGGGAGGAAAGTAGAGAGGAAGAGGAGGAAAATAAAAGGGGGAGAAGAGGAGAAGAGAAGGAGAAGAGAGTAACAGGTAGAAAAAGAAGGAATCTTTGAAAGTTTTAACAAGGAGAACAGAATCAGATTTGTGCAGCAATGTGCAGAATGGACTAAAAATGAAGACAGAAGGGAAGGAGCTTTCTCCCTATGCTGTAGTGAGAAAATCACTGCAATAATATTGGTGAAAGATGTTGTAGAGCTAAGAGCATACTTTGGGAGGAGAGCACTGGAACTGAACAGAAAGGGATAAACAGAAGTAGAATCACAGATCTTAGTGGCTGACTTAATACAATGAGTGAAGGAGAATTAGAAGCTGAAATGACTAGTTTGGGGTCTGAATAACTAGGAGAAAAGCAATACTTTTCTTTCTTTCTTTCTCTCTTTTTTTTTTTTTTGAGACGGAGTCTTGCTCTGTCGCCCAGGCTGGAGTGCAGTGGTGCAATTCAGCTCACTGCAACCTCCGCCTTCTGGGTTCAAGCGATTCTCCTGCCTCAGCCTCCTGAGTAGCTGGGACTACAGGCCCCCACTACCACGCCTGGCTAATTTTTGTATTTTTAGTAGAGATGGGGTTTCACCATGTTGTCAGGCTGGTCTTGAACTCCTGACCTCGTGATCCACCTGCCTTGGCCTCCCAAAGTGCTGGGATTACAGGTGTGAGCCACTGCACCTGACAAAAGCAATACCTTTAAGGCCTTCACATGACTGGAAGAAAAAACAGAAGTATATTTCCACTCTACTATTTTAATAACCACACTCAATAAATCTAATACGTACCACAATCCTCTGTGCAATGACCAAGAGTAAGCATGATGGTAAATTTTTCTCCTGAATCCAGACTTTCATGAAGCAGTAATGCCAGAAGTTTTGAAACAATGTGGTACTTGGAGAGTACTATCCCAAAAGTAGCTATTAGTACAAAATAGGAAAAAGAAATACTCAGTAAAAATTTAAAACTTATAAATTCATATATACTAATATATTTTTCAGAGTTTATTCAGGCAGAATGTTATATATCTATATAACATTAAATATACATATAACATCTAATAAATATGTGTATGTGTGAATACAAATAAATTCATTGTAATAAGATGGTGGCTTATTACTATAACCCTCATTACTTTTTCTTCCCATACTAAAGACATTACTAAAGCAAATTTTTTGAAGAATTTTTTTTCTTAACTGTTCTGCAGAATGCTGTGAAGATGAAGTAACACTAACTTCCTAAAAGCTGAGTATGCTTACTCTCCCCTTACATACTTCTTATCTAGATTGAATAGTAAAGATTTTCCTGCATAATGAATTCCTGCTGACATTTAAAATACACTATTGGGCCAGGCACGGTGGCTCACGCCTGTAATCCCAGCAGTTTGGGAGGCCAAGGTGGGCAGCTCATGAGGTCAGGAGACTGGGACCATCCTGGCTAACACGCCTCCACTAAAAATACAAAAAAAAAAAAAATTAGCTAGGCATGGTGGCGGGCACCTGTAGTCCCAGCTACTTGGGAGGCTGAGGCAGGAGATTCGCTTGAACCCAGGAGGCAGAGGTTGCAGTGAGCCAAGATCAGGCCACTGCACTCCAGCCTGGGCGACAGAGTAAGACGCCATCTCAAAAATAAAAAATACACTATTAACTGACCACAGTTCTACTGACTTATTGATGCAATAAAGCATATGTGAAGCTATGCTGAGATGTGACAAAAGTCTAAAAGTCCACCATTTTAAGCTATACTTCTCCTAATGGGGCTTTTAACAGAGTTCACGCAGAGTCTAACCATACTAATATCAACAAAAAAGTTGTGAATTCCTAAGGGACTACATCTTGATCAATTTTGTACTCGTAAAGCTCAGCATATAGCAGGCCTTAAATAACCACTTTTTCAAAAACCAGCTATTTTTTGCCTCCCAGTTGTTTGTTAATACAAATAGAATGTCTTACTCTTCAATGTTTGCACATGTGAGAAGCAGCAGCCATGAGTTCAAGTCTGGTTCCGCCACTTACTAGCAATGCTGTGCTGGGTAAGTCCAACCTCACACTTAGCAGAAAGAGATGTATTCTTTATATAAATTGGGTTTTCCATTCCTTAATCTCAAAAATATCCCTTGGTTTCTTATCTGAAACTTTTAAATTTTTTTTTTTTGAGAGATAGAGGCTTGCTATGTTGACCAAGCTGGTCTCAAACTCCTGGACTCAGGCAATCCTCCCATCTTGATCTCCCAAAGTACTGGATTACAGGCGTGAGCCACCATGTCCAGTCTGAAAATTTTAACTTAATGCTGCATTTTTTTTTTTAATGGCGTTTTGCTCTTGTCGCCCAGGCTGGAGTGCAGTGGCATGATCTCAGCTCCCTTACTGCACCTCCGCCTCCGGGGTTCAAGTGATTCTCTTGTCGCAGCCTCCTGAGAAGCTGGGATTACAGGCCCCTGCCAACACATCTGACTAATTTTTGTATTTTCAGTAGAGACAAGGTTGGCCAGGCTCGTCTTGAACTCCTGACCGCAGGTGATCCACCCACCTGGGCCTCCCAAAGTGCTGGGATGATAGGCATGAACCACTGTACCCGGCTGTGTTGGATAATTTCTAATACTCCCTTCCACTTGTGAGAAACTGTTAGTCTAAACCATGTTACTGTTTAATCTACTATTTCAACACTCATCATGCTATATTCAAACAAAATTCAATTTCAAAACAACTAGTAAGCATTGTCACTCACGATTATCAGCAATGCATGCATCCACGGTCTTTGTCACAACCACTGCAAGTTTAGCACTGGAAAGAGTCTCATGTGAATCAGATTCCAGTTGCACGAGAACTTGAGCCAATACATCCAGTCCACCCACAGATATAAAGTATTTCTGAACATACGCTTAAAAAATAAAGTAGCAAAACTATTAATATTTCAAACAAGACAGGTGAATGGTTTTATTCAATAAATTTGCACTGAACATAACATTAACTTGACCTGTTCAAATACTTTCTAAAAATCCCAAAATTAAATAATTTAAAATCTAATCTTTACCTGTGCATATACATAATCAAAATAATTACTTATTTACATAAGCACCTTACTTTAACATAGTAAAACTATATGTATAGTACAGTATTTCTTGTGTATTAGAAATCTTTTATGTTTCATTTAGTAAGAACTGCTCTATTTTGTAAAAATGACATTATTAAACTGTTCTTTGCGCCGAGCATGGTGGCTCATGCTGTAATCCCAGCACTTTGGGAGACTGAGATGGGCAGATTGCTTGAGATCAGGAGTTCAAGACCAGCCTGGCCAACATGCTGAAACCCTGTCTCTACTAAAAATACAAAAAATAAGCTGGGCATGGTGGTGCACAGCTATAAACCCAGCTACTCAAGTGGCTGAGGCAGGAGGATCACTTGAACCCAGGAGGGGGAGGTTGCAGTGAGCTGAGCTCATACCATTGTACTCCAGCCTGGGTGACAGAGTGAGACTCTGTCACAAAAAAAAAAACAAAATGTGTCCCTCAACATTATTAAACAAGTCTTTCAATAGAGTTAGAAAGAATATATTCATTCATTTAGCTTGGTAATTAGCAAGCTGTCTGTTTTCTGCAATCCAACATAATTCCTCAGATTGTTTGACTCTTCAAAGTGCTGTTCTATAAGAGTATACATCTCATCCATCATATTTATACCTAATGCTTTTAGTTCTTGGAGCTTAAAATTATAACACAACACTGAGAGTCATAACAACTACTCCAAGCAAAGATTCGATGGCCGGTATCTATTTTTTGTTCCCTGGTTGAAAATAATTCTGGGCTGGGCATGGTGGCTCATGCCTTTAATCCCAACACTCAGGAGGCCAAGGCAGGTGGATTACTTGAGCCCAGGAGTTCAAGACCAGCCTGGGCAAGATAGTGAAACCCTGTCTCTAAAAAAAAAAATACAAAAAAATTAGCTGGGCATGGTGGCACACGCCTGTAGTCCCAACTACTAGGGAGGCTGAGGTGGAAGGGTAGCTTGAGCTCAGGATGTCCAGGGTGCAGTGACCTATGACTATGCCACTGCATTCCAGCCTGGGTGACAGAGCAAGACCCTGTCTCAGAAAAGAAAGGAAAATAAAAGAATAGAAAAAAAAAAAGAATTCTGATGGGAAAGTATCCCATGAGTCTCTGGATACAAAGGTCTCTAACATCCTCTGTCTCAGTAATGGGCTTATAATAAATGAATATATGGATATATGGGCTGCTGATTATAAATCTACCAACCTTCTTGTTTATTTTAGTTCCATAAAGTAAAGCAAAGTGATTTAAAGACAAAAACTAATTTTTGTATTGTTCAATAAAACAGAGATCTTAGTCTAAAAAATCATATTCAGAATTTTTCACATCTGGGAAAGGAATTGTAAAAAAACATTTTTATTTTTTATTTTTTTATTTTTTTTGAGATGAGATCTCACTCTGTCACCCAGACTGGAGTGCGGTGGCGCAATCTTGGCTTGCTGCATCCTCTGCCTCCTAGTCTCAAGCAATTCTTCCACCTCAGCCTTCTAAGTAGCTGGGAATATAGGCAAGCACCATCATGCCCAGCTAATTTTTGTATTTTTGGTAGAGACGGGGTTTCACCATGTTGTCTAGGCTGGTCTCAAACTCCTGAACTCAAGCAATCTGCCTGCCTTGGCCTCCCAAAGTGTTAGGATTATAGGCGTGAGCCATTGCGCCCAGCCCAGAAACATTATTTAAGGACAGGCAAACATTTTCAATATACGGTGGCTCCAAAATAGGATTCTTTACTAAAAAGTATTTTCATTTTTTAAAAATCTTCAAAAAAGAGGCTGGGTGTGGTAGTAGCTCATGTCTGTAATCCTAGCATTTTTGAGAGGCTGAGGCAGGATGATTGCTTGAATCCAGAAGTTCAGTATCAGCCTGGGCAACATAGCAAGACCCCATATCTACAAAAAATAAAATAAAAAATTAGCCCAGCTCAGTGGTGTGTGCCTGTAGTCCCAGCAACTCAGGAGGCTAAGGCAGGGGTATTGCTTAAGTCCAGAAGTTTAAAGCTGCAATGAGTCATGATTGTGCCAGTGTACTCTAGCCGGCATGGCAGAGTGAGACTCTATCTCAAAAAAAAAGCATTTGAATGCTTAGATGAAAATGGCAGTGTATTACTACAGATTCTTAGTTATAGCCTAAGTGACAAAAACTCAGGCATATAAGCAGAAGAACATCCTAGACCACATTTATTGTACACTGAATATTTCAGATTTCCGCTAATCTGTAGTTTACTGAGATTAATGGAGTCCTATAACTATCACTCATTAAAGCTGGCTGTCAGGGTATCATGAAAATAGATTCCAATTTTTTTGAATTCTAGAGCTATATCCTTTGCATGTGAAACATGAGTATTTGTTTCAAACACTTGAACATAGACATACATCAGCAATGTGTGAAAGTTCTAGTTGTTCCACATCCTTGCCAACATTTAGCATGACCACATTTTATTTATTTATTTATTTATTTTGAGATGGAGTCTTGCTCTGTTGCCCAGGCTGGAGTGCAGTGGCGTGACCTTGGCTCACTACAACCTCCTCTTCCTGGGTTCAAGCAATTCTCCTACCCTCAGCCTCCTGAGTAGTTGGGATTTCAGGCACGTGCCACCACACCTGACTAATTTTTGTATTTTTAGTAAAGACAGGGTTTCACCATGTTCAGGCTGGTCTCGAACTCCTGACTTTGTGATCCGCCTGCCTCGGCCTCCCAAAGTGCTGGGATTACAGGTATAAGCCACCGCGACTGGTCGACCATTTTTTATTTTTAACATGCTAGTTGGTGTGTAGTAGTATCTCCACGGGACTTCAGTTTGGATTTCTCTAATAACTAATTATTTCTTGAGCATTTTTTTTTCCTGAGACAGAATCTTGCTCTGGCCACCATGCCCAACCAATCTTAAACATCTTTTCAAGTACTTATTAAATATTCATATCTTCTTTGGTGAAGTATCTGTTCAAATCTTTTGCCCATTTTTTTAATCATCAGGTTGTTTTGGTCTTATTATTGATTTATAAGAGCTGTTGACAAGTTTCTGGGTACAAATTCTTAATCAGATGAATGTTTCTCAAGTATTTTCTTTCAGTCTGGCTTACCTTTCATCCTCATAGCAAGCTCTTCTGAAGAGCAAAATTATTTCAGTAAAGTCCAATTTATCATTTTTTCCCTTTTTTTTTGAGACAGAGTCTTGCTCTGTTGCCAGGCTGGAGTGCAGTGGCATGATCTCTGCTCACTGCAACCTCTGCCTCCCAGGTTCAAGCGATTCTCATGCTGCAGCCTCCCGAATAACTGCAATTACAGGCATGTGCCACCACACCAGCTAATTTTTTGTTTGTTTGTTTTTTGTAGAGATGGGGTTTCACCATGTTAGTCAGGGTTTTCTCGAAATTCTGACCTCATGATCCACCCACCTCGGCCTCCCAAAGTGCTGGGATTACAGGCATGAGCCACCATGCTCAGCCTCACCATTTTTTCTTTAGTGATTCATGCTTTTTGTGTTCTTGGAAACCTTTGCCTACCCTCAAGTTGTAAGAACTTTCTGCTTTTGTCCACATTACATATTTTTCAATCTTGTGTTTAAGTCTATGAGCCTTGATTTCAAGTTAGTTTTTATACACTGTATAAGGGTTCAGAGTCATATTTTGCATATAGAGATCCACTTTTTCTAGCACCATTTGTTGAAAATATGGTTTCCTCCACAGAATTACAATGGCATCTTTGTAGACAATCAACAACCATATATGTATGAATCTATTTCTAAATCTATTTCAACAACCATATATGTATGAATCTATGAATCTCATTTTTGTTTCCTTAATCTATAAATCTACAAGGCTGGGTACGGTGGCTCATGCCTGTAATCTCAGCACTTTGGGAGGCTGAGGAGGGAGGATCACCTGAGATCAATTCAAGACCAGCCTGGCCAACATGGTGAAACTCTCTCCCTACTAAAAATACAAAAATTAGCCAGGCATGGTGGTGGGCACCTGTAATCCCAGCTACTCAGGAGGCTGAGGCAGAAGAATCACTTGAACCCGGGAGGTAGAGGTTGCAGTGAGTCAAGACTGTGCCACTGCATTCCAGCCTAGGTAACAAGAGCAAAACTCTGTTTCAAAAAAAAAGGAA
>CAUYLG010072557.1:0-19151 GCA_963573385.1 Cacajao melanocephalus | reverse complement strand
ATGGTTTCCAGGTTCATCCATGTCCCTACAAAGGACATGAACTCATCGTTTTTGATGGCTGCATAGTATTCCATGGTGTATATGTGCCACATTTTCCCTGTCCAGTCTATCATCGATGGCATTTGGGTTGGTTCCAGGTCTTCGCTATTGTAAACAGCGCCACAATGAACGTAAATGTGCATGTGTCTTTATAATAGAAGGATTTGTAATCCTTTGGGTATATACTCAGTAATGGCTGGGCCAAATGGAATTTCTATTTCTAGATCCTTGAGGAATCGCCACACTGTCTTCCACAAGGGTTGAACTAATTTACACTGCCACCAACAGTGTAAAAGTGTTCCTATTTCTCCACATCCTCTCCAGCACCTGTTGTCTCTACATTTTTTAATGATCACCATTCTAACTGGCATGAGATGGTATCTCAATGTGGTTTTGATTTGCATTTAAACTTTTAAGACCTATTTGTTTAACCCAAATATATGTATAGGGTGTCCACCACCCACATATCTAGAAAGGGAAAATAAAGTACACTCATACAGGCTGCATGTCTGTAACTACAATTCAGAACCCAGAATTTAAAAGAAGTGAACACCCAAACTTTCAAATGCGTAGTCTGTTTAAAAGCAAATTCATAAAGTGTATGACTTAAAGCATTTCCTCTGATTCTTCTCAGAACAAAAGATCTTAAAGAGCAGATCAGAAATGACTGAAATAGCCAGTGGATTATAATTTTTTGCACATCCTATATATCTGCATGAAATTACTGTGGAACTTTGCAGTCAGAACAGAAGAGCTATATCTATAAAATGTTTCTAAACAGAAATCATAATCTCTATCTATTAAACAGTGCAGCACAGAAAAACCAGATGAGAGGGGGAATAAAGCAGGTGTCTTAGAATACTTGGAATAATAGTGGATTATTTGAAGATTTGTGGTCACTGAAAAGGGGCTCAGAAGGCTTAATTAGATGTCATTGTTAATGAGTTGGTAAAAAGAAAAGGGAAATTGACCATGATCCCTGTGTTAGGCCTTAACATTATATTCAGGTCTCAAATCAGCTGCTGCATTGGTGGGCTGATAATTTGAGGCCAAGGAGGGGTCTTTAATCTGGCAGCAAGGATGGAGCACTTGTGCTGAAGGTTTGGGGACATATTAAGAAAACACATGTCTAGGGGCAACTGTCTGGCCGACACAGCAGTCACAGTTGCATTGTGGGACAGGATCCCTAGATGGCTATGGGCCTTGAAAATGACCTTCTACACCCTGATTTCTGTTGCAACATGTGACTTGGGAAAAATGGAAGCTTCATGGTTTCGTCTGTTTGTGCTAGTATCATAAAATATATTAGATCAGATAATTTACAAATAACAGAAAGTTATTTCTCATATTCCAGAGGCTGGGAAGTCCATGATCAAGGTATCAGTATGTTCCATGTCTGGTGAGAACCCAATGTCTCCTTCCAAGATGGCTTCTTTTTGCTGCATCCTTCGCAGGAGATTGACATAGTGTTTTCATGAGGCAGAAGAATGGAAGGAGCCACCTACTTCTCTCAGTTCTTTTAGACGGTCACTCATCCCACTCGTGAGGGCCCTGTCTGCATATGTTAATCTCTTTCTAAAGTTCTGAGGTCTAAATACCATTACATTGGCAATTAAGTTTCAACACATGAATTTGGAGGGAACACATTCAGACCATACAATTTCACAAGATCAAGAAATATGGGACAAGGGTGATCTTAGTACAGCCTAACTCATGCACTGCTGCAGTGAACTTTGGCCATTATTTTTGCTTTGAGCCACAGAGCCAAGGCCAGAGGCAAGAAGGAATGGGAAGGGAAAAAAAAAGCCTAAAATATTTATTCTCATGACCTAAGATATCACAGGATTTTGTGGCCCACTGGCTAATGGCTATTCTGTGCAATGAATGCACTGACCTCCAAGAAAAGTAGTAGAAAGAGAGTTTTCAGATAAGAGATTCAGGAACTGTCAAAACAAATTAAAATTGGCTAATCCAGTTCTTTCACGATAAATGAGAAAGGAGATATCTTTTGTTTTGGTCATATTGGATAGTTTCGTTAGATAGATGGAGACTTTCTCAATAAAGTACTAAAGGACCAAACTAATGGCAGAGATTTAAGTCTAAGAAATCTTTTCTTACTCTGGGGTCCCCAAGAACATGATCTCAGACAGCGGGCAGACTCATGAGAGAGCTGTCTCACCAGCCGTGGCTCATAGCATATGACCAAACCTAGCAGTCTTTGCTCTCCTCAGGCCTGTCCTGCAGTCTTCATACCCTTGTCTTCCATCAGGAATCAACCTCCTCAACAGTGGCACTTAGTGCCCTCTCTAGATCTTTACTCTTTAGAAGTTCACTTCTAGATCATAGAACTCTTTGTCAGATACCACTTTTCTCAGCCTCCTTCCATTTGTGTTAAGTTCATAATTGTGTTCTCATGATTCTTCTCATATCAGAAAAAGAAAAGAACATCTCAACTAAATTGTTCTTTGTGGTTAAGAATATAAATAAAGCCTTGAAGATAAGACTTGAAATCAGAGAAAACATAAGTAGCATAACATCCACCCCTCCAAACAGCCTATCACAGTCTTGTAAATCAATTTTATTTCATGCTTTCCTGCTGGCTAGTAATCACGTTGCAAAATTCGCCAAGTTTTTTGTTTGTTTGTTTGTTTTTAAAGGCACTTCAATGAGGGCACAATTGTCTGCCTAAGGACATCTCTTCAACCCTGAAATCACCAGCTGAGGATTTGTGGGAAACATTACAGATTGCTTTGGGCTAAGAGTGAAACAAATCACATGAACATATGGTATTAAAACAATGTGATATACAGACAATGACGTTAGCTTACTTTGTAAGAGAATGTAGTAGAAGCTATCTTTGAATACATCTATCTGGTGATAACTTTGCTCCTTGGCATGCATGTGTATAATTTTTTAAGTTGTGTCTGGGCTCAGAGGTCTAGATCCAAAATTCCAAGGGAAATGATCAAGAATATTATCAAGGTAATACCAAAAGGCTTTTCTCTATTGCTCAGAAAGATGAAAAAAGGAATGCCCACAATAAACTGAAGAGGTGCATAGGAAATCTCAGAATAAACCTCTTAACGTCTTAAAATGTGTTACGTTTGGAATGCAATCTGATACTGGTATTCACAAGACCTGAATAGACACCTCATCAAAGAAGATATATAAATTACAAGAAAGCATATGAAAAGATACTAAGCATCATATGTCATTACAGAATTGCAAACTAAAATGAAAATGCGATACCACTGCACACCCATTAGAATGGTGAAAATCTGCAACACTGATAACACCAAATGCTAGCAAGAATGTGGAGCATCAGGAGTGCTCATCTGTTGCTTGAAACGCAAAATGGTACAGACACTTTGTAAGGTAATTTGGCAGTTTTTTATAAAATTAAACATATTCTTATGGTATGATCCAGCAACCATGCTCCACTGCATTTACATAAATAAATAGGAAACTTATGTCCACACAAATACCTACTTTTAAGTTTGATCTTTACTGCAGTTTTATTCATGATTATCAAAACTTGGAAGCAAACAAATTGTCCTTCAGTAGGTGAATGGATAAATAAACTGTGGTACATCCAGACAATGGTATTTTATTCAGCCCAAATAAAGAGCTATCAAGCCACAAATAACATGGAGGAAACTTAAATGTATATTACTAAATGCAAGAAGCCAATATCAACAGGCTTCAAGCAGTGTGATTCCAAATATATGACATTCTGGAAAAGGCAAAACCTTGGAGAAAGTAAAAAGGTCATGGCTGTCAGAGTCAAGGTGCACAAAGGGATGAACAGGCAGAGCACAGAGGATTTTTAGGCCAGATACTAAAATGGTGGTGACCTGTCATTGTGCATTTGTCAAAACTCAAAGAATATGCAAGACCAAGAGTAAACTTTAAACTTTGAGTGATAAAGATGTGTTAATGCAGGTCAACTCACTGTAGCAAATGTACCACTCCAGTGCAGCGTGTTGATAGTGGGGGAGGCTGCGTATGTGTGGGGTGGGAATATATGAGAACTCTCTGCACTCTCCCTCAATTTTCTTGTGAAGCTAAAACTATTATAGAAAATAGAGTCCATTTTAAAACTTAAAAAAGATAATATATGTAAAGCACCTGATACACAGTAAAGGGCTCAATTAATGTATTAGATCTCATATGTAGAGCTTTCTATGTGCAAGGAGATGTCCCATATGACCTTTTGGTCTGATCTCAACTGATAATTCTTTAAATTTCTGGCATGGACTTGCTGGGTCAAATGTATGAAAGCTTAAAATATTTTGTCAGATACTCACTAGAAATTTGTGTGAGGTTACACTTCCACAAAAAACATGCTTGTCTCCCTACATCTTCACCAACACTTAGTAACTTCAGTATTCTAATATTTGCTAAACTACTTGTGGCTTTCAAACTGGGTTCAATGAGGGCTAATGTTCTTTAAAACGCAAAATAAATCCCCAAGGAAAGAAGGCAGCTTGCTGGAAATACGACGTCTACCTTTTTTTCCCCCCGGTAAACACTGGAGTTTCAAGCACTCTTGGATTGGCGTAAAGTTCCATTTTCATCCGAAGACTCTGCTGGAGAAAGGTCTGCTTTCAAGGTCACTTACAGAGTTGTTGGAAGATTCAGCTCTTCCAAGCTTATTGGACTGAGAGCCTCTGTTCCTCCTTGACTGTTGGCTGTTCCCAGTCCCTTGTTATATTGTCCTCTCCAGCATGGAAGCTTGTTTCATCAAAGCCAATGAGAAAGAGGAAAGCGAGATGAAAGTCACAATCCTTACTACCCTAATCATAGAAGTGCCATTCCATCATTTTAATTATATTATAATGGTTAAAAGCAAGTTACTAGGTTCAACCTACACACAAGGGTATGAATACCAGGAGGCAGAGATCGTTGGAGTCACCTTAGAGGCTGGCTACCATACCATTACTGTCAGCCTCTGGAACTCTTGGTTGAATGGCTTCTATGTGACCTCCCCTCCAAGATAACTGGCAGGCAAAGTAATAAGTAGGAGATGGAAAGAGATTTTCCCAAAGCCTCTCTTTTTCTCTCAAACTATCACCGGGGCTGATGGTCCAGGGATCTTATTCCTTGAAGGCTATGTGCACATTGAGGTCCACCACCCTATTGCTGAAGTCAAATTCATTGTCATATTAGGAAATGAGCTTGGCAAGGTGGTCACTGAGGGCAATGTCAGTCCTGGCATCGAAGGTGGAAAAGTGTGTAATGGTGTTAAAGTCAGAAGAGACAACCTGGTGCTCAGTGTAGCCCAGGATGCCGTTGAGGGGGCCTGCCAATGCTGCTTCACCACCTTCTTGATGTCATCGTATTTGGTAGGTATTTCTTGATGGCAGGTCAGATCCACGACCAACACATTGGTGATGGGGACACGGAAGGCCATGCCATTGAGCTTTCTGTTCAGCTTAGGGACGAGCTTGCCCTCAGGCTTGGCAGTGCCAGCAGAGGCAGGGATGAAGTTCTGGAGAGCCCCATGTCCATTACGCCAGTTTCCTGAAGGAGCTATCCACAGTTCTCTGTGTGGCAGTGATGGAATCACTATGGTCATGAGTCCTTCCATGACACCAAAGTTGTCATGGACGACCTTGGCCAGGAGTGCTAAACAGTTGTGGTACAGGAGGCATTGCTGATGATCTTGAGGCTGTTGTCATACTTCTTATGGTCCACAGCCATCACAAAAATGGGCGTGTCAGTAGAGGGTGCAGAGATGATGACCCTTGTGGCTCCCTGCTGAAACTGAGCCCCAACATTCTCCATGGTGGTGAAGACACCAGTGGACTTTGCGACGTACTCAGTGCCAGAATTATCATATTTGATTTTGGTGAGATTTGGCTCCTGAAAGATGGTGATGGAATTTCCATTGATGATAAGATTTTCGTTCTCCGTGACAAGCCTTGACATGGAATCTGCCATGGGTCAAATCATACTGAAGCATGTAAGCCATGTAGTTGAGGTCAATGAAGTGGTCATTGATGGTGACAATATCCAATTTACCAGAGTTCAAAGCAGCCTTTGTAACCAAGAGCCCAAATATGGCCAAATCCATTGAGTCCAGGCTTCACCTTCACTGTGGTGTCTCAGGCATATCGCTGGTGCTGAATGAGAAGATGCGACTGTCTGTCGAATGGGAGAAGCAGAAAGCTACAGCATATTATTTAACCCATAATTATCATGTTGAGAAATTCTTTGTGAACTCTGATGTCAGTAGGTGGTGACCCAGGTGGGCATCACTTGACATAGCATGCTGGCATTCCCTGAGCATGGGGATGATTCAGTTGTCTCAGAATCACTCATTTAAAAGACTATACTTTTCCCTCATTGAATTTACTTTTGTTAAAATCAATTAGCCATATGATTTTGATCATTAACTGATACATATGCAAGAATTCTCTCAAAAAGGGTTATAGGCCTAAATTTAAGGGGTAAACTGTACACTTCTTCAAAGAAAATGCGAATTAATATGTTCATGACCTTGAATTAAGAAAAAAACCAAAAAACCAACTTTTGCTGCTAAATAATAAAAGACGTGATCAAAACTAAAAATGTTTGCACTTTAAAATACATCCATAAGAAAATGAAAAGATAAGCCACAGAATGAGAAAAAATATCAAATCATATATTTGATAGAGGACTTGTATGCAGAATACAAAATGAAATTGTAACTAAAGAACACCAGGATAAATGACCCAATTTTAAAATCGGCAAAATATTTGAACAGTCAATTCACCAAAAAGGTATAGGAATGGCCAGCAAAGCACATGAAAAGATGGTCAGCATCATCGGTCGGCAGGAAAATGCAAATCAAACTGTCATGTGACACCCCTTCTTACCCACTAGAATGCTGTAAGAAAAGAGAAGGACAATAGCAAGGAAGCAGAAAAACAATGATGTGAAAAATTGAACTCATGCATTGGAACATGAACTCATACTCATGCATTGCTGATGGGACATGCAGCCACACTGGAAAACAGATTGCTAGTTTCTTAAAACGTTAAAGATACATTTACCATATAGCCTAGCATTATCACTCCTAGCTATCTACCTTAAAGAAATAAAAACCTATGTCCTCACAACACAAGAATGTGAATATTCATAGCAGCTTTTTCCATAATAGTCCATAAAGTGGAATCACATCAAATGTCTATCAACTGATGAATGAATAAACAAATGGGAGCCAACCCTCACAATTTAATAGGGTTTGGCATCTAAAAAGAATAAAATACTGCCACATGCTGCCACATAGATGAACCACAAAAGTACATTAAACTGGCTGGGTGTGGTGGCTCACGCCTGTAATCCCAGCACTTTGGCAGGCTGAAGTGGGTGGGTCACTTGAGGTTAGGAGTTTGAGACCAGCCTGGGCAACATGGTGAAATCCCGCCTCTACTAAAAATACAAAAATTACCCAGATGTGGTGGCAGGCACCTGTAGTTCCAGCTACTCTGGAGGCTGAGGCAGGAGAATCTCTTGAACCCCAGAGGTGGAGGTTGAAGTGAGCCAACGTTGTGCCACTGCACTCCAGGCTGGGTGACAGAGCGAGACTCTGTCTCAAGAAAAAAAAGTTTATTAAGCTAAGTGAAAGAATAGAAATACAACGACCACATATTCTATGATTCCATTTATATGGTGTCCAGAAAAGGCAAATTTGTAGAGTCAGTGAGTCGGTTAAAGGTTGCCTTGAGCTGGGAGTAAAAATAAGGGCCGGTGACTGATGAGCACGAGGGATTTTTTAGGAATGGCAGAAATGTTGCAAAACTGGATCATGGTGATGGCCACACAAGTCTAAAATTTTACTAAAAATAATTGAACTGTGTACTTAACAAGCAAGTGTTACGTCAATCATACCTCAGTAAACTTGTTTAAAAATACAGGAAAGTTGGTAGTGTGGTACCCAATCACTCTTGCCCTTTGTTTTATTTCTCTTTTTTTAGGGCTTATACTTATTGCTTCTACTCAGAGACTCCAAGAGACATGAGCTGAAATCTACCAGGCTCCAGAACTCGCAACAGCTGAGGGAATGTCTGGCCCCACCCTGAGGGCGTTGGGGGATCTGTAAGGCACACTCCACTATCTGATACACACGTCTCAGCAAGACCCAGAGCCTGTAGCTTCAGAGAACAAGCTGCTACATCTTGCAGCACGAGGCCAACCTTTCCTAACCAGGTGAGTTTGAAGTATTGGTAGTGAAATCCGAAGTAGAAGATAAATGTCTGCAACACGGGAGGAGGGAAAGACACAGAGTATTATTTGCAGCAACTGCAGAAAGTATTCTTTTCAAGTGCTTATGGTATTTTCACCAATATTGACCATATGCTGGACCGTAAAACAAGTCTTAATAAATATCCAAGAATCTAAATCATACAGAGTATATGCTCTGGCCACAGTAGTATTTAATTAGAAATCCATAACAATAAGATCGTTAGAAAAGCCCCAATTTTAGAAAACAAGCAACACACTTCTGAATAACACCTGAGTCAGAGAAGAAATCACAAGAAAACAATTTTAAATATTTTTAACTGAATGATGATAATCCAATACGTGATAATGTTGGATACAACTAACATAGTGCTTAAAGAGAAATTTACAACTTTATTTATTTATTTTAATGTATATTTTTTATTTTAGAGATGGGGTCTCGCTATGTTGCCCAGGCTGGAGTGCAGTGGCCATTCACAGGGGATCCCACTACTGATCAGCACGGGATTTTTGACCTGCTCCATTTCTGACCTGGGCCGGTTCACCCCTCCTTAGGCAACTTGCTGGTCCCCTGCTCCCGGGAGGTCACTATATTGATCCCAAACTTAGTGCGGACACCCGATTGGCCTAGCGCACTGCAGCCCAGAACTCTTGGACTCAAGTGATCCTCCAGCCTCAGCCTCCCGAGTAGCTGGGACTATAGGCACACACTGCGCCTGGCAAATTTGCAACTTTAAATGCCTTTAGTGGAAATAGGAAAGGAGTAAAGAAAAACAATTTTCGATGCTTTTATTATTAGAATCCTGAAGAACGGGGCTGTGCCCGGTGGCTCATGCCTGTAATCCCAGCACTTTGGAAGGCTGAGGTGGGCAGATCATGAAGTCAGGAGTTCAAGACCAGCCTGGCCAACATGGTGAAACCCCGTCTCTACTAAAAATACAAAAGTTAGCCAGGTATGGTGGCGCATGCCTGTAATCCCAGCTACTTGGGAGGCTGAGGCAGGAGAATTGCTTGAACCCAGGAGGCAGAGGTTGCAGTGAGCCAAGATGGTTCCACCGCATTCCAGCCTGGGTGAGAGAGCAAGACTCCATCTTGAAAAAAAAAAAAAAAAAACAGAAACAGAATACTGAAAAACTAGAGTGAAAAAAAAATGAATAAATGTAAGTCAATAATAAAAATAATGAAAATCATGAAATAGAAAAATAAACAACAGAGACAATCAACAGTCAATTCTTCTGTATTCCCTACACAAAACTTCTTTTCAAAATAATTTTACATTTAAATCTATATCCAGAACTACAGAGATCTTAAATATAGGGAAATATAGAAATAAATGAGAAATATAGAAATAAAATGAGAATTCTGTGGGAATAAAAATCAGAAAGTAGTTGCCTATGAGACGGATTGGGGGAAGGACAGGGAATTAACAGCAAACAGGCAGAAAATAACTTTCTGGAGTGAAGGAAATGGTCTAGATCTTTTTTCGGGTGGTATTTACATGGGCATATATAACGTCAAGGTTGATTGACCCGAACACTTAAGACCTAGGCTTTTTAATGCATGTACATTTTATTTCAATTTTTTCTAAGTGTCTTGAGGAGCTTACGGTGGAGATATTTGGGCAGTTTTGGGGCATAGGCTTCAGAAGCATTCACAGCATCTCCACTTCAGGAATTTGCTGAGAATGGTTTTGCAGCCAAAAATACGGGATAAGTTCAAATATCTGTGATAAGAATCACTGGGGCATACAACCACAAATCCCCACTCTTGTAATACAGGCCATATAATTAAGCGCTTATCACCAGAAAGCTTTCCTTCAATGATGTTCTTCATCCAGGAACCCAAAGCTCTCCAGGGCAAAATGGCAATTGAGGTTTTGGATATATCGAGTAGGAAAGAAAATCCCCTCACATAAGACTAACTGGAGATGTCACCATTACAAATTTCCAAGCTTTGCAAGGCAGCAGCAGTATTTCAAGTGATACTCTGAGAGAGGAGATAAGGGGCTAACATGGATTTCCCTCCCCATGGATTTACTGAACAAGGACACAATTCATATTGCGCTTGTGAGATTTCTTCTCGTCCAGTTTAAGTTCACAGATTGTGGATTCCAGACAGCTGGTATCAACTGACCAGTATCCTGTTAAGGCTAAACCCAAGACTCTTTGGCACACTGAAGGGTTAGGATGGGAACTTCCTGTTCCCGGGAAGAACGAGAGATATAACCTAAAGGTCACTATTCTTCTGAGAAAAGGGATCTTGCAAGAGGAGAGGGTCATGAGTACGTGGCCAGAGATGAAAGTGATAAGAGCTGGGCCAGAAGCCACAGAGCATAAAGCGTCAGACCTCCCACAGGGGATGAGGTGACTAGTACTCCCATTCTTCTGTCCAGCTTTTAACAATCTGACAAAAGGTTAGAGCTTTTTCACTTTCTTTCAGCTACTCCTGGCGGTGGTGGGGACACAGAATGTTTGCAAAAAAATGGGGTGGAAGAAAATAAGGCATCTGTGTGAGTGTATAACCATTTGACATGTCTTTTTAGCCCTCTCCTGGGTCACCCTAGAATAAGATCTGCTCCCCAGCATCTTCTGTTTCCTGGTGAGTGTTTCCTGCTACTTTGGATTGGCCATGACGGGCTGGAGCTGCCTTGTGACAGGAGCAGGAGGGTTTCTGGGTCGGAGGATCGTCCGCCTGCTGGTTGAGGAGAAGGAGCTGAAGGAGATCAGGGTCTTGGACAAGGCCTTCAGACCGGAACTGAGGGAAGAATTTTCTAGTAAGTAAACTTGGGTCATGGGTGTGTGGCTCTATCTTAAACTGTGCATGCATGTAGGGGGAGGTGGACCTTGTCTATCAAGTTACTGAAATTTGTAGCCAAATCTAAGCCAATTCCACATTCAAAGTCATCAAAAAATAAATATTAAATGATATAAAATGACATAGTATGAAAGATACCAGATGGGATGTCCAGAGACTGGATTCTGGAACTGACCCAGCACTTGAGAGGCAGCCACCTCAGCCTCCATAACTGTTTTCTTCTCATCTAGAAAATCCCACGTCAGTTTTTTTCTTGTCTGCAACTCTTTTATGTTCTGAAGCTTTTATGTTCTGAAGGCAATTGCTGTGTACATTCACAAAGGCCACCATTACCCTGGAGGCCTCCCCACTGGCCCCTGCCTCTCTAGACTGCCCCGGGCTTTGTTTTGTTTTGCACCTTCCTTAGCATCTTTAGTGAGAACAAAATAAAAGGAAGTAAAGGTAAAGATAAGAAAATGAGTGTATGAGAGAGAGAGAGAGTAGTGTGTGTATGTGTCAGAGAGAGAGAGAAAAAATAAGGGGGAGAGAGAGTCAGAGAGAGGCAATGAAAAAGACAGAGAAATACATAGTGAGAGAGAGAGAATGGATGAGAAAAAGAGAGAGTGTGCACAGGGCACAGACCAGAGACAGAGTAAGAGGCAGTAGAAGGCCAGACATGCCTCATTTAGATTTCGCATATATGGCTTTCTTTTTTTTTTTTTTACCATTTATCTCCGTTGCTCATCATCAAAAAGAACTTGACTGCAGAATTTGCTGTGGCAACTCCTTGCACAAATGACGCCAGCAGGCAGGGAGAAAAAGGGTCACATCCAATTGGTCAATGAACCCACCAAGGTCCTGAAACATAAAGTGACTTGCCAAGGCCATCTGATGAATGTGTAGCAGAGCTCAGACCGCAGCTTCATCCAGAGACTTCATCGCTTGGCCCCAGAGCTGATGCTTGGCAAAATGGATATTCAGTCTTTCCCTTTGCCCCCCGGTGCACGCCAAAGCAATTACCTGTCCTCCTCCCCAACCCAGGGCACCAGGGGGACTGTGTAGCTACATGTGGGCTCTGGCTGCCCAGAGGGTCCTGCCCTGCCCACAGAGACGCTCCTCATTGGCAGCACTCAGGGACCACACCCAACACTCTACTCTTCTCTTGCTCTTCTCTGACCTCTTGAAATGTCCGATTTCCTCCACCCTGTCTTTTAATTGTGTCTTTGATAAACAAATATTAACGTATTACCGATATTAAATGCTTGTAATCCCTGTGTCTCAGCAATATTTGCAATCTAACATCTGAAATTAGGAAAAAGCAATGCTCAGCCTAGAGGTATTGTTCCCCTATGGTGAAAATGCAGGGCATTTAATAGATGGGCAGGGGTCTGTATGAATATTAAAACAAAGAATCCTTTCAGTGTTCTTTTTGTGCCAGATACTTGGCCAAAGGTTTTGCGTGTGCCAACTCATTTGCTCCTCATAACAACCCTATAAGATTGGTAATATTATTCTCCTTTTTTACAGATGAGGAGAAAGAAACAGAGAAATTAGTTAACTTGTCCAAGTTCCCACAGTTAGATTATGGCAAAGCTGGATTTGAACCCAGACAGTCTAGTGCAGCATCTGTGCTCTTAAGCAGTAGTTTGTCTTACAGCTTCTCTAGGCCTTCCTCTTGCCCAACTCACTCCATCAAAGCAACTCTATTTAGTCTATAAAAAACATTTGCCAAGTCCACAGTGCCTTGGAGAAGGAGGGAGCTATGGCTTCATCAACAAAGTTCCCTTTCTTAGTCTTTCCAGATCCCTGTGAACTCGTTGGGGAAGAGTCCTTCTCTCTCAGCTTTGGACTTCTTCCACTTTGACACTCCTTTGTGCCAGTCTTTCTGAAGTCAGCAGCAAAGGAGAAGCAGAGGAAGGGAGCAGGAAGGGCAGAGGGGGAAATACAACCAGAGAAAATTCCACTCTCAGGCTGTCACCCACATCACCACCAGCAGCCTCTTCCCTGCCTCCCCCACTGCAGGGCCTTCCTGAAGTTCCCTGACTATGGGAAGGGGCTGGGAGTAGACAAAACATGGCAGAGGCATCGGGAGAGCAAATGGTCCCGCCTGTACCCCAGGAAGGAATGTCTCCAGCCTTGAATTTTTCCCTCTGAATTTCGCTCTCACTGGTCTTTGGTCTTTGTTGCCAATTTCAATTAAACTGACTTATTCTTTGGAAAAGAATAATATTAAACAACAGAAAAGTCATTATTAAACCACCAGTCCTGCACCTGGTGTTTGTCTTACAGCTTCAGGGTACAAAGCCTGGAGGCAGGGTGGTCATGGTTAAGCCTTCACTAGAAACGTGACGTTAGATCTGTCCCTTAACCTCTCTGAGCTTCTGTTTCCTCACTGAAAAAGTGGGACTCAGAATACCGACCTCATGAGATAACTGTAAAGCAATAAGGATACTGTAAGTTGTATACAAATTCTAAAGCACAAACAAGCGTAGAGTGTTTATCTGGGCTCATGTCCCACAGTGTGCATTTTGTAGGCTAACTCCAGGTGACAACGTTACTGGCAACATCACTTACTGTGTATTTCAGTGGAGCCCGAAGACATCGATCTTGTAACCATTGCCCCTGGCTGGACACCTGGGATGTTAGTTCTTTGGTGGTTAACTCATTTTCAGCATTGCTATCTGCTTTTGATAATATATGATAAGAGTTTCTCAAGGAAATTCGTCATTGAAGCCCATCCACAATTCCTGAGTAATGGCTCCAGTCTCTTTCCGGTTGCCCAAGAAAGAAACCGTAGGGGTGATTTTGTCTCCTTTTCCTCTTAGCCCAGATCCAACAGGTATCAGGACTTTCAAGATAAGGTCTGAAATTCAAACCTGGGGTATCTCTCCCCTCCTCTGCTTCCACGGCAGGATACTGGTTTCAGTCCTCATCTAAACTTTGGCACAGACGTGCTGATTAATCTCTTGATCACCTTGCTTCCTCATATCCCCTATATCAGTCCATTTTTGAATCCTCAAGCCAAGGTTAACTTCCCACACCACAACTCTGCTTCTGTTTCTTTTTTCTTTCTTTTTTTTTTTTTGTGGTTTTTTTGAGACAGGGCCTTGCTCTGCCACCCAGGCTGGAGTACAGAGGTGTCATCTCAGCTCACTGCCAAGAACCAGAGACCCCAGCCTCCATTCATCCGCCCACATCAGCCTGAGGAGTATCTGGGACCGTAGGCACATGCCACCATGCCCAGCTATTTCACGTATTTTTAGTAGAGATGGGATTTCACCGTGTTGTCCAGGCTGGTCTCAACCTCCTGCACTGCAGTGATCCAGCCATCTCTGCTTCCCAAAGTGCTAGAATAGCAGGCATCGCCACGGTGCTTGGCCTTTTTGTCATCTTATCCCAAATATAAATATGGGGTTCTCTTTGACATGATGCGGCAGAACCAAAATTATGATTCCATACATGAGTTCTCAATACCTACAGAATTAACTTCAAATTTTTCCCCCTTACACTCTGCGCAATCACCCTACTCTCCTTAAGAAATTTGATAAGCTTCCCATGACTCTAGTGAAGCTTTTATTCCAGGCACACTTGACACGTCACTGCTCGGATTACTTTTCTGAAATGAGATGGGATAAAAACAGATGTTTGCTTTTCGCAATAAATTGCTACCTACTATGATTTCTGAGCCACCGTTTACTTGTTTCTTCCATAGAATGTACACCCTCTACTGTAACATCTCACTCTAACCATCCTTGAATACTTATGTAACATCACTTTTATCAGAAAACTTCCCAGCCAGATCCAGAAATCCTTCCAATGACCTGACCTGTGTTCACACAGAGCTCCAGAACAAGACCAAGCTGACGATGCTGGAAGGAGACATTCTGGACGAGTCATGCCTGAAGAAAGCCTGCCAGGACATCTCGGTCGTCATCCACACTGCCTCTATCATTGATGTCTTGGGTGTCATTCACAGAGAGTCTATCATGAATGTCAATGTGAAAGGTACCGTAGCCTGGGGAAGAGATAAAGCAAGGTAGAGAATTAAGGATCAGAAAGGATGGGAAAGAAAGAGCATTCCCTCCACTGGACACCTGCTGTGCTCTGGGCCAAGTGCCTTAGCTGATCACTACCAAATGGCATAGTTCAAGGCTGTTATCCTTTTTTTTTTTTTTTTTTTTCAGAAAAGGATATTTTTTATTCAAGTAACTGCAAATAGGAAACCAGAGGGGGAGCCCCAGGCTGGGACAAATCATGGCTACCCCTCCCCGACAGAACAGGGGGAGGAGGTGGCCCCTACACCCTCGGGCCCCCTTGCTTACTCTGCTGCAGCATCCAAGGGCAGGGCCCCACCTTCCCTGGGACTGGGGTAGTCGGTCACCCAGCCTGCCATGCCCCAGCCTCTCTTCCCCATGAGAGTATCTTGGGGTAGGGTATTGTGGGCAGAACAGGAGGCAATGAGGATGAACATTTGGCGCTGATAGCAGCAGCAATGATGGATGTCAAAGAATGGAACACTGAACAAAAAACAACACAACTGTCCAGAGGTAGTTTGTGAACAGAGGAAAAATGGAACCAGAACCTTGAGGGGCAGGGAGGAGCAGGAGAGTTGGGAGTGGGCAGGGTGAGCGCTTTGTTATTGGTGTCCCATCTGAGGAGGGGGAAATGGCAGGGTGGCAGAAGCAAAGTAGTGTGGGGGGAACAGCTCCAGCCCATCTCAGGTGGTAGCCACAGGACTCATGGGCCTCACCTGGACAATAAGTGACTGCATCTCCATCACCGCAATATGTACTCAGATCCCAGGCAGAGGGCCAGGGGGCTGGGACCACAGTGAAGAGGGTGTAGGGGACCCATACCCCTCCTGCCTTCCTGTAGACACAGGGGGCTGTCCAACCTAGTAGAGGGACTAGGGAAGGCAGGGAAGGATGAAAGGTGTGAGCCCTATGTGGTGACAAAGACAGTTTGGCCGGGGGAATTCTGGGGGCCAGCACCCCCTCCATTGGCCACACCTGCTGCTGCCAGGACAGTGGCGTAGGGCGTGCCAGGATGAGATGGGGCTTGGGCCCCTTTTAAGGCCAGGGGAACCCTCCCAGCCCCCCCACTATGGGAAGCCAGAGGGAACAGTAGAGGAGCAGAGAGGGCGCCCCCAAACCAAAAGCCCAGAGAGCAAAGTCCCCATCACCAAGAGAGTGGGGACGCAGCAGGTGCAGGGGTTAGCCTTGTCCGGGAGGGCATGTGTGTATGCATGGGTGGGCGGGGGAGCTGGGAACTGAGACCAGGGGAAAACTGCTCCCCACTCCGCCCATGGGGGGCCCTGCAGCGGTTGGTGTGCTGTGTAGTGTGGTGGTGAGGGTGTGTGAAGATGGGAGTGGCAGCCGGAGGCGGTGGTGATGGTGGCCTGGGGAAGGGGCGGGGGCGGTGGGAGCCGAGCAAAGCTGTCCAGTCCCAGAAGGAAGCTGCTCCTCCAGTGAGGAGCAGGCGGCACGCATGGTCACTGCTCCTCCTCCAAGGACTCCTGCGAGATGCCCTCTTCTTCCTCCTTCTCCAGTTTTTTGGGTCTGCCCGTTGGTTTCCTTCCTGGCGTTGTGGTGGTTTTCCGGGTCTTGGCAGCGCCCTTGTTTCTGCTTCCCTTTGGTCGGCCCCGAGGTCTCTTAGGTGTTGGCACTTCGCTGGGCGCCTTCTGCCTCCCTACCAGCGCGGTCCCGGGACTCACCGGAGGCTGCTTGCGCGGCCTGCCCCGGCCCCGCGTTTCAGTGCCGTCCTTTTCCTGCTTGGAGGCCAAGGGCTGGCTGGACTTGGAGCTCGATTCGCTCATCTTCCCTTCTCTAAGGAGCAGGTGGAAGAGTGACGGCCGGGATGCGCGAGCTCGGCCGCCGGCCTGCGGTGCGCGGGATGGGTTGCCCGGGGCGGCGGCGCTGGGCGCTGAGGACCGGCCTGGCTCCGCCGCGGCCGCCGCTGGTAGCAAAGGCGGATGCCTTCTTGGAGCCGCGCCAGCGCCAGAAATAGCCCCGGCTCGGAGTCCCAATTAGAGGACTATCCTCATTTTTTAATGAGGAAACTAGGGTTGAAAGATGGCAAGTAACTTGTCCAAGGTCCCCAGGTAAGTAAGCAGGAGAGCTAGACTTTAAACTCACCCCTGTGTGACTCCAAAGGCTGTGCAAGCTCTTTCTACTGCGGCGCCAATCAAAAGTCAGCTAATATCTGACTGCAGACAGACATCCAGCCACCCCTTGCCTCCTGGACCAGTATCAGACCTTTCAGGTGCCACTGTAGTTACCATTTTGAACCTTGTGTGCAGGCTGATGAGAACATTCAGAGCCCTCCTGCCCATGTGAAAGATGAAGTCCTCTCGGAGAACTGGCACAGCTGGTTCACAGAGGTCTGTCAGGACAGAGTCACCCAGCACACGCCTGCCCACAGTATTTTCTTAACAATAAGAGTTTCCCAGGATACAGAATATGATCTCTCCAGCTCACCGCAGGGCCCGCGATTACAGAGCCGTTTCCAGCCAGGTGCCCAAAGTGCAGCCTCCCTCCACCCTCATCCCTTAAATGCTTGGGAGTTCCTTCCAAATCATGGCTTTCCAACAACCTTAAATTCAGATGCATTTCGTTAAGGAATCTTGCCATGCAGTCTCACTCTCTGATTCCCAGAGCCCAGTCTCTTCAGCACCACAGCACCCCACCGCTGGCCTGGCCCTCCACATTCAGACTACTCTGAAGCCTTTTCTAAAGCAACGAATTGCTTTGGGGTCTCCAGCACCACTAAAAACAAAACAACAACAGAAAAACCCTTTCCAGTTTCTACTTACCCATACCTCTAAGTACCCCTACAGTGCAAGGAGGATGCTAAGAGTAATCAGTTTTTCATTTTAATTCCTGCTCTCCACAGCTCCCAACAACAGGGGATGTGGAATAACCGGGGAAGTGTCAGAGGCGTCTGTTTCCTAAAACCATTATCACTCCCAGGCTTAGAAAATACTTGACAATGTTGGTCATTTCCCCCTTGAAGGTAAACTAATTCCAAATTTTCTCTGCCACTAGATTAATTTTTGAAAACATGAGGCTGTCTCTGCAGAAACTCAAATTGCACAGAGACATTAAAAGGGGCTAAGAATACAAAAAATTGTAAATAAAAATTATCCTTTGTCTAGGAAATTCCTTCCTTCTTCAAGGGAAGGTGCTCTAGATACCTCCATGAGCTTCCCTTCCACACAGCTCAGGGAAGACTGGAAGGTCCTCCCAGTGCAGGTGTCACCAGCAGAGGGCACATTCCTCTCCCCAGTTCTCAACAAGGCTCCACAGGAAATGCCGGGGCAGGGTTTAAAGGAAGGTTTATCACCCCCACTTTACATAACTGGGTAAACAGAGTCCGCCAGAATTAGAAGCAACTTTCCCAGGCAACACACAGTCAGGAAAAGAGTATGGATCTCCAGCACTTCCCCACAACTCACTGTTTGCTCAATGACTCCAGGGATGACACTTGTGACAAAGTTTTATTAGTTCCCAACAGAATGAGAAAACATACCAGCCATTTCATGTGTATTGAAAGGTGTCTATATACAACTCTGTGTGTGTGTGTGTGATGTGAATTCCTCTGCCCATTTTTGCCTGAGGACTGTCTATACTCTTAGAGTATAGCCTCCTGATTTTATAGATTTTAAATGATATGCCTTTAATGGTATTGATGACAAATCATAATTTTTAATACTCTTACTTGATAAACCTAAGTTATTTTCCAAAATTAAGGCACAGACACACACACACACACACACACACACACGTCCATGAAACTCAAAAGTCTGAAAATCCTTGCTCTCTAGAATCCACTTGTCAGTTTCTTTTCATTTTTGTGTTTTTCCTATGGTTGTAGGATGACCCAGTCTCAGTCAGAGCCGCAAAAGACCGTACCTTGACTCTGTTATAACCCCTGCACTTGGGAGTGGGGAGTGCGGAGTGGGGAGTGGGGCACATGGATTTATGCACAAAGTTGGCCCCCCTTAGGGGTATTTCCTGGCACTGACAGCTTGCTCTTCATGGGCAGGTACCCAGCTCCTGTTGGAGGCCTGTGTCCACGCTAGTGTGCCAGTCTTC
>CAUYLG010072552.1:0-20879 GCA_963573385.1 Cacajao melanocephalus | reverse complement strand
GCCGGGAATCTCCTAGTCTGTGGGCAACAAAAATTCGTCTGAAAGTGCGGCGTCCACTCGCTCTCTGCGCTTTCACTGGGAGCTACAATCCTGAGCTGTTGTTAATCGGCCATCTTGGATCTCTCTCCGACTTATCTTATTAGACTCTCTGATTGGCAGGGTTAAGGAAGCCACTTCTGTATCTCTCCCCAGATGATTCATTTCAGGATCTTTTGTTGTTGCTGTTTGTTTGTTTTTTACTGCTCCTTGAGAAGCAACGCTCACTCATAGGCACTCTGCCCAGAGTTGGCCTAGGACCTTACATTTTTTTTTAATACCACTGTTATATTACTTTATTTCTGGGTTTATTATTTTTTTTTGAAAAGTCATCTGTTTGTCACTTTAATCACGTAAACATGCTTTTTATTATTATACTTTAAATTCTGGGATACATGTGCAGAACATGCAGATTTGTTACATAGATATACACTTGCCATGGTGGTTTGTATTTCTGGTATTTTTTTTATTGCACATGATTTATACAAAATAAAATGTACAGATCCTGGGTTTTGAGTTTGTCATGATTTTAACTCATTTGACGCAACTGAATACACCTGGTCGTTATTACCAGAAATAAAACATGGAACAATTCTATTATCTGAGAGTGTTCCCTAGTGCTCCTTGCTAAACTCTCATTTTTGCTCAGAGATAACTTTTGTCATTATTGGTTATATTTTCCTGTCCTTGGGCTTTATATAAATGGAATTATACAAAATATGTGTAAGTATTTATGTGTGTGTATATGTTTGTGCGTGGTTTGCTTAGCTCATCATATTTTTGAAATTCAGCCACATTGTTGTAGATTTAAGAAGTTTGTTCTTGCAAATATTATTCCAAAGTATGAATATACTAGAACTTTGTTAGATTCTTCTGTTCATAGATGTACAGGTTTTTTGTTTAAGTTTTAGGCCATTATGCATATGGATGTTATGAACATTCTTATATTAATTTTTTGTAGATATCTGTTCTTATTTCTCACATAAATATCTAGAAGCATAGGATTGCTGAGTCATCTGGTAAGTACAGATTTAAATTCATATGACATCACCAAACATCTTTATGCTCCCACCACAGTGTGTAAGAGGTCTAATTGCTCCATACCCCTTTGAGTAGTTGGCATTTAGTCTCTTTTATTTTTGTCATACTAGTGAGTATGGAATGGCTTAACTTGGTAGTTTTAACTTGCATTTCTCTAAAGAGCAATGAACTTAATTAATCTGTTAGTTAACAATGCACTGCTGGATGTTTGCTTATCTTCTTTTGTAAAATGTTGATTCAAGTCATTTCCCTCCATTTTTTTAATGCTCCCCACATTTGGAGAAGCAAAGCTGTGGAGGAAATATTCTGACCTCAGAATCCAAAGACTTGGTTCTTGCTGGCTCTGCCACAAATCAGTTGTGTGAATTTTGGGTTAACTTGGTCTATTTGCTTTCTCATCTACAGAATGAAGGCATTAATCCAGATCATTCATTCAATTTCTTCCTCTTTCTGTGAAAGGGAAACCAAAGAGGGACATAAGGAAGTGAACAGGGAGATCTGAAAAAAACATGTCTGACCTGCAATTTCTGCATTACTATGTAAAGCTTAAGTAATTAAAGGCTATTGTTTTGGTAACTATAGAAACAAATATGTTGAGAATATTCTTACGCTAAAGACTTTCTTTACTTTTTACCTACTCTCCCCGCATCACAATTCAAGTAGTCAATGCTCCCCAACTTCCAAAACTAAGGAAATAGATTTGGAGGGAATGAGTGAGAATCCAGCAGTGGTCGAGGTCCCTGAAGTCCCATCTCCTTTCTGGCTACCTCCATGAAACAGATAAAAGATTAAAATTGGTTTATGGAAGCAGAGCTGTGAGGATGTATGCTTTGCTTATCAGTTGAGGCTCAGGATGATAAGAAAAAGCAGCTGGAGGGAAATAGCTCTGTGTGTGTGTGTCTGTGTGTGTGTGTGTGTGTGTGTGTGTATGTGTTTAGAGCTCTTGATGGCGTCCCAGAAATTTTTCATACCTCGGCACGACATGGGTCAGTTAAATCACCATGTGTACCTAAGACTCAAAGGGGACTTGTAGACAAGACAACAACATCGAAGGACTCAGTAAATGCCATAAAAGATCAGCCTCCCTAGGACTCAGCATGGTCTCTGTTATTCTAAAATCCACCCTGAGAAATATGTGTGGTGATGCTCTTAATTCACTTGATTTTGCTTTTGTACTCACAACCAGGATAGTTGGAACAATGTAAAAATCAAGTTAACATATAAAAAAAGATATATTTGATTCTTATGTGATTTTTGTGGACTAAAATTTATACTTCTATACAATGAATTTCTGAAGAGATGTCCTAAAGCAACATATCTTGCCCGTACAAGATCCTGTGCAAGGGATGCAGCATGTAATCTAGGAAGGATACCTGAGTCAGAACAACCATACTTTTCCATGCTGTCACCATTTCTTTCAGCAAAGAACAATTGGAGACTAATCCAAGACCCCACTATAGAATTTTTTTAAAATAAACTACTTGTTTTTTCTATAAAACTATATATTGAAGACATACCTTGTCATGGCATATATTCTCAACAAATCCTTTTGCTGTCATCAAAAATGACTAAATCATTGAACTTTCTCATGTATGTATTCTATTATAAATCATGGTGGCAAACACAGGGCACGTCTCATTTCTATGCCAGTGGTAGGCATCATGAATCAAATCTGGTACTCTTTCCCAATAACCTAGAAGTTGCTCAGATCAGTTCTACAGGCAGCCATTGCTAATCAATCTGATTCATCATAAATACTGAAACTTCCTTTGGTCCTTTTACAGATACTTGGCCTATGTTGCTGAAATCTGGCTATTGGTGATGAGTATTATTCCTAAAATGAACAAAGTATGGTAAAATCTCATAATGAGATATATTTCTTGTTTATAAATTAGGCATAATGATTTACTGTTTCTCCCATATCCAACTTTATCTCTCTAGTTTGACAAGTAGTGCTTCTCTCTACATATCATATATTTTCAAGCAAGGGATAACAAATTCTTACTTTACATACTCTTTCACAACTTTTTGACTTCATATAGACTGTTCCTTCTTTGTTGTGTCTTTTTTTTATGACACCTTTCCCTACCACCACCACCACTACTTGGGACAATCTTCACATGAGGCTATAAACCTTAAGATCAAGCTAGTTAAACATGAGCATTTGGCAGATAGTTCCTGTTGCCACTCAGCTTTACAATCATTGTTCTTACTTCTCTTTACTCCTGAAGCTAGCAGCCTGTAAACTACATCTGTCGGACACCAATGCCAGCTGGCTGTGTGTCAGCTTATGCCATGGGGGGTGGGGAACTGATGGGAGCCTGGAAAGTAAAAGGGAGGAAAAAAGCATGTTAATGACATCTTTTGGTGGCAGCAGCTGTGCTGGTGGCACAGGTGTAGTCATGGGCTCCTACTCAGGCAGCTAGGTTCCAATAGCACCAATGTTGCGGTGCGACAATTATGGGCTCCAAGTAACATCGTTCATTATTTTCTTTCTTTTTTTTTAGCTTTTGAGGTAGTCTTATTGCTTTCTGCAGTTACTAACCCGTGACCTTCCCGTTTTTGCCCCACCATTCCTTCTCACACCTTTGGAAACAGTTATCTGTTTCGAATTACTTATTTTTAAATACTCAGAGAAGCTCCTGTTTTCATAATGCAGAGCATAAAGAGCAAGCAGGAAGATTTTCTTTTATGAGTTGTCTGGAAGGCGTTCTAAGAAGTTGAATTATTGTTATGAATCATTTCCTGGTAGCAAACCCCATGAGGCCCTCCCTTTTAGGCTTTACCATCATTTAAACCCTAAGCACTTGATCATACTCTAGAAGGGTCAGCAAATGTTTTCTGTAAAATTAGCCAGATAGATAGCATGGTAGACTTCATGGTTCATGTGGTTTGTGTTGCAAGTGCTCAACTATGCTATTGTGTCATGAATGTAGCCATAGACAGTACATAAACAGATGGGAATGGCTGTTTTCCAATAAAACTTTATTTATAAAAACAGGCAGTAAGCTAGATTTGGCCCATTAGTTGTAGTTTACCACCCTCTGCTCTAGAAAGTTGAAAATATAAGAGAGGTTGGAACTAATAGTTAATCAGAGGAGACAATAATTCATTTCAATCATTCATTGTTATTTATTTACTCAGTTTTCAGTTCATTCATTCATCTACCAATTATTCATTGATGCTACTCTAGGCAATTGGGATAAAATGGTGAGTAAAATATGCACATTTCAATGAAGAAATATTTAATTTTATAGATTAAAGCATAAGAAAATCTAATTTCCAATAACTCTGGAAATATCTCTCAAACTCTAAATGCCAAGACTTTTCCTATTAACTTTGCCCCAGTCCTTCTCATGGGCCACCTGTCTTTGTGTAATCCTGTCATGACTCTAATTTCTACTTAAGTTCATGCAATGAAAGGACATTCATTAGACAGATGAGCATTAGCTTTCCAATCCAAGTGCAAGGCTTTAATCAGTCCTGAGAAACACTTAAAACACAAAGAGCCTCTAAATTGCATTATCCCCTGGAAAAATATATCTGCTCCCCCATGCACAAAATAATTCCTTGTTCTTATCATAGAAGAAACACAAAAGATACCACCAGAATGCTTTCATGTATCCCCTACGTAATGCCTATAATTAAATGCACCATGTACATGATTGAATAAAATTTCATTTACTTTTCAGCTTCTCTCAAATAACACTAGGATTTAGAAGATCAAAGCAACAGGCCATTTTAAGTTTTGAGATTTTGTTTCACAACCACTACCATTAATCTATCAAGAACAGAAATATCTTTTATTATTCTGAAAAATAACAATGGTGACTAAAGTCTCCTCAAATTTATATTTAATTTAATTTTTAATTCAAAATTCTTTACACAGCTAGTTTCCTCTCATCACAATATGTAGTGGTTTATAGAATTCAAGTTATCTTTTTACAATGTTTTTACATAGTATTTTAATCAAAGTCAAAAAAAACATGTAAGATTAGTGGAAAGAATTGCTGGATCTCCATTTACCCAGAGATGCCATTCAAGTTTTACCATTGTCCTAATAACATTCTTCACAGTAAAAACTCCAGGCCGGGCTCAGTGGCTCACGCTTGTAATCCTAGCACTTTGGGAGGCCTAGGTGGGTAGATCACGAGGTCAGGAGATTGAGACCATCCTGACCAACATGGCAAAACCTCGTCTCTACCAAAAATACAAAAATTAGCCAGGTATGGTGGTGTGTGCCTGTAGTCCCACCTACTCAGGAGGCTGAGGGAGGAGAATCACTTGAACCAAGGAAGCAGAGGTTGCAGTGAGCCACGATTGTACCACTGCACTACAGCCTGGGTGACTGGGCCAAACTTTGTCTCAAAAAAAAAAAAAAAAAAATCCACCAGTATCACACATTGCTCCAACTTGTCCTGTCTGACTTCTTTTAACTTGAATCAGTTATTCAGCCATTCTTAGACTTTACTAATGTTGATATTTTTGAAGATCATAGACAAATTATTTTGCAGTGTCTCTCCATTTGGGTTTGTCCAATGTTTGACCATAATTGTTTTTGACCAGAATTTTACATCAGCAATGCTGGGTTCCCATTGCCTCTTTTCTGGTGGCACGTGATGCTAATTTGCCTCATTAATAGCATTAATTTTGATCACTTGGTGTCAGCCAGTTTTTTTTCTACATTAAAATTGCTTTTTTTCACCTTTGTAATTAACAGATATTTTGTGAGAAGTTTCTTTGACACGATGCAAAATCCTGTTCCAAATTCCATTTTCATTTTCTAGTTTTAGTATCCATTGGTGTTTCTTAACCAAATGAATTCTTTCTATGATAGTTGTCAAATGATTGTGTAACCCCATCATTTTATCTACATCTATATTATTGGTATCTAAAGCCTTATCGTCTCTCCATTTATTTATTTACATCATTGAAGACACATGGATTCTTATTTTATTCACTGGGCTACAATCCTTTACTATCATCATTTGTATTGATATGCAAATTGTCCCAGATTTAGCCAGTACAAGCCTCTTCTAAAAGGTTTGGAAACCTATCCAAAATGACACAATTGATAAGTGCTGGGACCAGGAATAAAACCTAGAATCCTTATTCCACTGATTTCTAGAATATATATTTAGTCTTATTAGAATAACAAAATACACATTTTATGCCTCTATGAATATTCAGAATTAAGTATTCCACACTATCTTCTCTTTAATTTATAAAATTGAAAGGATTTTGCTATGTGAGCAAAAACTGTTGCTTCATATCACATTCTATTGCTTATGAACTGCTATAAAATTTGTGCCCCCCTCCAAATTTGTGTGTTGAAGCCCCAATGTATTTGAAAGTGAGGCCTTTGGGAAGTAATTAAGTTTAGGTGAAGTCACGAGGATGGAACCCTCATGATGGGATTATTGTCCTTTTAATCAGAGAAGGAGGTCAGAGTTTTCTCTTTGCACCATGTACAGACACAGTGAGAAGGCAGGCATCTGCAAGCCAGAAAGAGAGGCTCTCTCCAGGTACCTTGATCTTGGTCTTCCAGCCCACAAAACTGTGAGGAATAAATGTCTGTTGCTTAAGCCACCCTGTCTGTGGTATTTTGTTGAAGTAGCACTAGCTGACTAAGATACTATTTTAACAAAATTAATACTGACATGATAAAAACAGATTTAAAATAACTAGATTAAGATAATGGAAACAAACCACTACTGGTTCTAGAAAAACCATCAAGAAATGCCATGCACCTATTTTTAAACCAGTGGCAATAACTCTTGATGTAGCTCTTAGAAGTTTACAAAATATTTTCTGGCACATGGTCTTACTTTAGAAGGATAGAATTGATAGCATTTGTACATTTTTCTTACAACTTAGAAATGATAGGTTTTCATTTTTAAAAGTCTCCTCCTCCAACCAGTTAAATATATGCTGGAATGGAAGAATCAGAGGATAATGACTAGAAAAAGAATAAAGACAGCATATTGGTAACTTCCTCAGTGTCATTTTCTTCTGCTCCCATTTACTGATCGTAATTCAACCTGGACTTACTAAAAGTCACATTGCTATTTTGGGCAAGTGGATCAGAGTAAGCCATCCCATGGAAAGCTGGGATATGCTGGACCTCATTACAGGAGATTACAAGAGAGCTCTGTGTGTGTTTTCTGCAGGCTCCGGCTTCCAGCTCTCTAGGTTGGCAGGGTCTATATGTCCCACATATCTGTAATGCTCAGCTCTTGTTACCGGTCAAAGGTCTCAGATTTCTTCTTCAGTGACAGCAAGGGCAATTGAGGACTTTGGTCAATGATGACCATTCTGAAGCCTTACTAAAAGGCAGAAACTGAAAGAGCACAATATGGAACCAGAGAAGCCTGGGTTCCAATCCCGACTGTGTCACTTCCTAGTCCTGATGTCATAGGTGAGTGATTTTATTAATCTGAGACTTCTTTTTATCATCATTTGAAAATGTGGACGATGCCAGAAGTAGTTTTGATTACATTATATACTGAATGTAATATGATTCACACATACCTGATGCTAGACAGCCTAGATAGGGTTTCCTCCAGATCTCCAATGTGTGAAATATTTGGGAAAGGCAAGTGCATTGTGGTGCGCTGAAATATCTAGGATTAAAATCATAATAAACAATAAAATGGTTTAAGAATCCAGAAGAGAAAAGGCTAGATTGACTAGAATGACAGGCAATTATGTGGGATCATATGGCCGAGTAGGATTTGAATGGATGCTGAATAAGAAGTGAGGAAAGCAGTGGAACATTCTAGATGGTTTCCTATTAATTTAAATGGCAATTAAACAACGGCAATTTAACTTATTAAACATAAGTGCCAAAAATTATGTTGACACCTTATTTAGTTTTACAGGGAAATCAAGTATAAAAGGTTTTTTTTTAAAAAATATTTTATCTTTTATTTCAGGTTCAGGAGTATACATACTAAAGTGTTATATAGGTAAACTCATGACTCGGGGGTTTGGATACAGCTGTTTTGTCATCCAGGTACTAAGCATAGTACCCAACATTTGTTGTTGTCGTGGTTTTTCTGAACCTCTCCTTCCTTCCACCCGCTCCTTCAAGAAGTCCCTAGTGTCTGTTGTTTCTCTCTTTCTTACACTTTAAATATGATATTAAATAAGACAAGCTCTGTGTTCGTTTCTAGAACTGCTTTAACAAAGTGCCACAAACTGGGAGGGTATAAACAACAATTTATTCTCTTATCATTCCAGAGGCTAGAAGTCTGAAGTGAAGATGTCAGCAGGGCCATGTTCTCTCTGACGGCTCTGGGGGAGAACCCCTCCATGCTTCTTCCAAGTTTCTGGTGGTTTCTAACAGTCATTGGCACTCCTGGGTTTACAACTGCGTCACGTCAATCTCTACCTCTATTGCACATGCCTTCTTCTCTAGGGGTCTGTCTCTGTGTCTCTCCTCCTATTAGAAAAATGTCAACCATCCCATCCCACCATGACTTCATTTTAATTTACATTTTAATTACATCTGTAAAAACCCTATTTCCAAATAAGCCCACACTCACAGGTACCAGGGCTAGAATTTCCACTTATTTTGCTTGGGGGTATAGAACTCAACCACAGTAATCTCTTCCTTAGGCATTCATAGTTGGAGACACAGTGGGGAGAAAGAAAAGATAATTGCAATTTTATGTGAAATATACTGTATTAGATATTTGTTTCGGGTGGTGTAAGATGATATAAGAAGTATAGTATAAGGAGATATTTACTTAGACATATAAGAAGTACACAGATAAAGGAAGAAGAAAGATATATAGAAGTATATACTTAGCATTGAGGGCATTGTTAGACAGGTTTTCTATGTTGATGTGTTAGCTGAATACTGAACATGACACAGAATTAGGTGAAGAAATGAAGAAAGGTCATCACAAGTAAAAGTAATAACACAGATATGTTAGGAAGTCATAGAATACTTTGCGTATGAAGAAAATTGTAAGCAAAATTTTAACATCAGTGGTGTAGTGGGAGTCAGAGGAAAGGGAGAAGATAAAGCTGAGATCCGATGGAGTCAGAACACAGAGGACCCTGTCTTATCAAGTTGGGAAGCTTAGCTCACTCTTCCACCACCTCTTTACTGAACACCTGCTAGAATACTGTACCTGGTACCTGTGAGCGTGGGCTTATTTGGAAATAGGGTTTTTACAGATGTAATTAAGATGAGGTCATGCTGGGATATGATGGGCTCTTAATCCAATATGATTGACATCTTTCTAATAAGAGAAGAGACAGAGACAGACACCCAGAGAAGAAGGCATGTACAATGCAGGCAGACATTGAAGTCATGTAGTTGCAAATTCAGGAATGCCAAGGACTGCCAGAAACCACCAGAAACTCAGAAGAAGTAAGGAGGGATTCTCCCCCACAGACTTCAGAGAGAACATGGCCCTTCAAATATCTTAACTTCAAACCTCTAGCCTCTGGAATAATAAGAAAATAAATCGTTGTTTATGCCACAATCATTACAATGGGAAAATGCATAAATTCCTAGTACTGTATACAAAAAACAGAACTGAAGAATTATATATGAACAAACTGCAATGTTTTTGGAGTCATGGATTCTAAAAGGCCTGCCAGTGAATGCAAGCATCTCAAGGTTGTTTGGAAAATTCAAAGTGGGGTTGTGATTCTTGGATACTCACTGACATAGAAGAGGAGCAAGGGAAAAAAAAAAGGATTTGTAGTGACATGAATCATCTGCCAATCATAGGTGTGAACATTTAAATTACAAGCTATTCGAGTTACCAATTTTTATTAGTAATAAGTATTTTATCACAAATAAGACAGATATGACCGTCTCTGCCCTCAATAATTTTAACCAATGGATTCCAAAACTGTTTCAGGAGCTGTGATATCTACCCCCTACAGAAGACAAGCATATACAACTTTCATCATACAGCACAATTTCCTCTTCCACCCCAGTACTCCTCCTTTATTGGGACAAGGAGACATTCCAGAGAGGGTGCAATTAATAGCATTTTACATAAGTATCTCGCCTAAACAAGCTTGCTGTCTCTTTGCTACCAGCAGCTGGCTTTCTGCAGTGTGTCGATTGCAAACAGAGGAGGCCCCTAAGGACTAAGAGGCCCATAAGCAGTTACTGAGAGAACAAGGCTATTTGAGGTGCATTACTTTCTCCTGAGCTTGGTGTCAGGAAAGGGCAATTCTGCCTTCCTATACAGTTCCTTGTACCCTGGGAGGGCTTGAGCAAGGGGCTGTGAAGGGCCTGCAGCAAGGGAAGGACTTATGGGTACTTGAAGTGCTGAAGCCCATGTCCCCAAACACTACTTAGAAAGGGCCTTATTTTTGACCTCATGCCCTTCTCCAGTTTCATTTTCACTGAGGAGTGTCCTGAACTCTATGACCTTTTCCGTCAACACTGTGGCTAAAATTAAATAGCAGAGTCCTGGTGAAGAATGAGCTCAAGCCCATTCTAAAACCCATTGAGCCGTCCTAGATGAGCATCCCTTACCAAGAAGGGAAGGAGATAGAAATTCCCTTAAATAGAATGTGCATCTGAAAGAGAAACAAAAGAGATGTACATGTTCACCTAGACGTACATCTAGATCTGCTACATGATATGGATTTAAAGATGAATAACCTCAAGGAGCTAAAACTCCAGTGGGAAGTTCAAGATTTACCTAATGAATTACAATTAGGTAATTATGATTAGAATGCAGTGCATTCTATGGCAAAGCATTGTATGGCAAAGTGATTTAGCAGAGTGACTGAAGACAGTGATAATAATAATTGTTAGTGCTTACATGACTCAATTTTTATTTATCAGTCTTTTTTGCAGGCATTATATTAGTTGATTTTCTCAGCATCTCTATGCTTCATAAAATGGTACAGTTCAGTGTTTTTCCATTTGAAATCTAAAAAAACTGAGGCCTAGAGAGACAAAGTGTCTTGGCCAAATTGAAAGTATCTAGAAGGGATGTAAGTCTCCTGCTCATTTCAAATCACGGTGCTCTCATCCAAAGTAAAATGCTATTCCAGAATAAGAAAGGGAGAGATGGATTCTTCCTGGTCATAAATAGTGGTAATTTAGTTGTGGTTATAAGTAGATCCTAATGGCCTAGACTATAAAATCTATAGCATTTTATGATTTGTCTCTATTTATCTGCCTACAGTATGGGAGGAATATTAAGTAATACAAGATAAGTTTTCCAAATGGTTAGGAAGTTATCTACCTTTTCCTTGATCTACATAAATGCTTATTTAGAATTTTATCTAGTCAATTCTTTTTCTCAGATGCTTTTCCACTCTCTACGCTCATTGCTTACACAATTCAAGATAAGCCCTCTGTGACAGGTCACTGAGAATCTCCTTTTATCCAATCAGGAAACTGAATCAAAGGGAGGCAAATCCCCTGTTTGGGCAGATCCCAGAATGTTGAAGTAAACAGGAAAATACATCATTAGGAGAGTTCTCCTTTTAAAATGCTCTCACCCATAGACAACTGCTCTAACTACTAACTTCCTGAAAATATGTACAAATTCTCATGTAGACAGAGCCAGAAACATTTAGCATCATTGTTTATCATGATTATAGATGTTCACCTGTTCATCCCATTAAAGAGTAATCTGTAAGATAGGCTAAGAAATTCTGTCACTTCCTCAATAGGAAGGTGTCTGATTCATCAGATAAACCTACATCTTTATGACATAATCAGGGGTCATTAATTATTTGTAGAAAAAAAATGAATATCAAGGAATAAATGCTTTTTCATTGCTATTTAAATTGCCTAGAAATATGAGATATGAAACAAACAGTACATGGAAATGCCATTTGAAATGCTTCTAATATTTGAATTGTGTTAGGAAAATCAGTGTGATATAGATTACAAAGGGCTGAACTAGTGTAGAAGGCTCAAGTTCAAGCCTGGCTCAACCACCAACCTTGAAAGAGCATCTTAATTCATCTGGACCTCAGTTTTCCTTTATAAAATTTCCCCTAATAATGCAGAAAGGCTGGATAATAAATTTATAACATCCCTTTCAGCTTCAAACATTTATTAACCTATTTCATGGTTTGTAATAGAACACTGACAAGCTGACCTACTTTGATAACAATTTCCAACTGTTTGCACTTTGAAAGAATTACTGATTATCTTAGATAAACATTTCTTTTTATGTTTGGACCCATAGTGCTTCCTTATAATCACATCTATAAACAACTGCAACTTCTACTTATTCTAAGGAAGGATACTGGTGTTGGCTTCCTGCTTAAAACATGCCTCAGCATCACATCTTTCTTTATGTCCTAAGATAGTATCACTATTGAATTTCTAAGTCTTACTTAAAAAGAGGAGTGCTGGAAATGACTTGTCCTGGAAGAAGTAAGAGCAGCCAAAGAATTAATAGGCCGTGAGCTACGTGATCTCCAGCACTTGTTCTACAAGGCAGCTTAGCTTGTTCAAAGTGAGTTATTCTCCCTGCGATTTATGGGCTGGCTCCTTTGTATATTTGAAAACAGTCACCTGATCTTTGGAAGGCAGAAAGGCCCCTAAAGCAATAACTTTGCCAGCTCAAAGGCCATTTGGTTGTAGGTTATTGCAAAAAAAAAAAAATGTCATTGAATGTCAAGGAATAAATGTTTTAATTGTTTGTGCTATTTAAACTGCCTAGAAGCATGAGCTATGAGACACGGAGGAAGTGGAAATGTCATTTGTGATGTTTCTAATTCCTGACCTTCATTAGAAAATACTACAGATTACAGAGGACTGAACTAGTACTAGAAGGTGCAGGTTCAAGCCTGTCTCAATCACTGACCTTAAAAAAAGTTTAATTTGTCAAGCTTCAGTTTCCAATGCCAACCTGGAGGTACAGCAGGAATCGAACCATTTTCTGGAGTATTCCTAATATATGGCAGGCATTTTTTCACACTTTGCCTCATTTAATTCACTGTGCAAATCCTCATAAAAGTATTAATGTCCCATATTTACTCATAAGGAAATTAGAACTGGAAGTGATGCCATAACTTCTTTAAGTTATTACTAGTGAAGATAGAGAAGAGATTCTGACTCTGGCTTTTCTCATTCATAACTCTTTCTGTAGTAGTATTCAATCTCTTTAATTAAAAAAAAAGTTTCCTTTAAACAAATAAAAAACTTCCAATCTCTGAATAAAGTGAGAATCATAAATAAAAAGTAAAAATTATGTCTATGAACTTGAAGTATTTTTGTCAAAAGGGAAGACATCAGTAGAAGGCAGAGAGGGAAAGATATTAAATTTATAAAATTAATGCCAAATCTTTTTATAATTAAACCAGAAAATATATTTTCAATATAGTATGGTTTTCATTACAAAAGTAATAGATGTTTATTATGAAAAACATAGGAGAAAAAAGCCCACATAAGAGAGTCCTATATTATTAATATTTTGTTACTTATTTTGACTCATAGAGTAAGAGTGTTTCTAGCCCCTCACATTTATCTGTTTATGACAAAATCTTATTTATTTGGATTGTACTGACTCAAAATTGCTGAAACTACAAACAGGCTAGACTACATCTGACATATAAGAGAAATTGAATAAATGTTTGTTGAATGAATGAATGACCTAATCTGTGAACAATGGAAGATTTACAAGCCTTTAGGTAAGATTCAACATATAGAATGAATGGCCATTGGTTAAGGTCTATCCCAAGCCATAGAATAGATAAAAATTAGATTAAGGATAAGGTCTCTTACTTCAAGGAACTTGCATTTTAAAAACTCTACTAACAAATGATATAAAATGAGCTATAAAAAGTGATTGAAATGAATCACAGTGGGATACAAAAGAAAAAGTAATTAAACCCTCTTAGCAATGCTTGCACTTCTCAGTCCCAATAAATATCAAGACTTAGGTATTTAGATAGGAGTTTAATGAATCTATTACAATTAACTCTTCTTACTCTATTAAAGTGGAGTAATACAGCATGTTTCAAGAGATCACCTTGGAATCTGTAAGCCCTCTCTGTCTTCAGTTCTAGCTTTGATGATCACTGCGTCATAAGGCAAAACACATACCTAGGACTTCGGCAGGTGAGACTGGATCAGGACTTTCCAAACTTCACACATTTAGGCATTATATTCACCATTTCGCCAGACTTACGTGCCACAAAACAACCAACTCTATGGCCTCTATGATCTGACTTTCTTAGCACTAGCTTCTTTGCACTCTACAGAGAATATATGCCCAATAATTGGTTGAATGTTTTAGTCCAATTTTTCTGGTAGGTATTGAGGGGCAAAAAAGGGGGTTATCCCTTTCCTCCCCATCATAAGGGTCTTGGTCAATACCCTGATCGCAAATGACAGATTAACAAGAGAAAAGCATCACAAATTTATTCAAACCTAGTTTCATGTGGAAAGGAAGCCTTCAGAATAAAGATCCAAAGATACAGGGAGAACTGTCCATTTTTGTGCTAGCTGTGCTGAAGAACAGACAGCTTTGTAGCAATGTGATTGGACAGAAAAGGTATGAACTAACACTACTAGACTGCGGTGGGGAAACCCAGCCAAGTCTATTCAGATTCTTCTTGGGCTCGTGGTGCAACGTTCCTTCCTTCTGGATGTGGGGCAGGATCCTTCTGGAATGTGGGTGTTATGATCTACTATCAACAAGGTAGTTCGAATATTTCTTTATGACCAGCTCTTACAGAGAAAGGTGGGGTGAGATTGGAGTCATATTTTTAGATTGTGGCTGATTTTGAAGAAAATGGGTTCTGATTTCTATGACCTGCCTTGGGGAAGAGATATTTTAGTTACTATGGCTTACATCAAGGGGGAATGAGGAGTGAGGGACATGAGAGCAGAAGGTCAGAGAGAAACTTTGTTTCTGAGGCTGCTTCTGAGGCCTTCACTTCGGAGTCTCTTCTTCTAAGCCTCAACTGGTGTTAAGATATACTGTATACACAGTCATTAAATTGAATGGGTATGTGTGATTACTGAAACCACATTGCTTATTACCAGATATTTCTATGATCACGCTTTTGGGCACAGAGGGATAGATGAAACCATTAAACAGGCAGGCACAGCAGGGTCCAAAACCTATGCCTAGATGACCATTAGTGATGATTACCTGTAAGCTTATAGGATATCGCCATTTCCTTATACTTGAACAATTTGTCACCGTTACTTCTTGTCAGTATAAAAAAAGAAAAAAATCAGAAGTTATCTATTATTTCTTTTTATCTACTTATCTATTTATCATCTACTATCTACCCTTTATCTATCAGTGCTCAATCTATTAATGTACATCAATATTCATAAACTAATATTAATTAATATTCATTATATTATCTGCCTATTGGCTATTTTTGAAAAACATTGGGTAGATCCTGCCACTCTTTTCCTCAAAACCTTGATAATATCTCAGAATCTGAAGAATCAGTATTCTTTCAGAAATATAAATTCCTCATTCATAAAATAAAGAAAGGTATAAAATAAGGTATCACTTCTCCTAACAGGTCTTCCCTGACCCCTTGGACGAGAGTGCTTGGCAATGTGGTCTCATAGCAATCACATCAAATCCTGCATATCCTAGTGATATTATGTTTTCTTGTTATTCTTATTGACTAGACTGCAAGCTTCTCGAAGGTAAGGAATATACACTGTTTACAATTGTTTCTTTGGTGACTGGCAGTGTATAATACTTCTTAAAAATAAGTGTAGCTTAAATGTATACATGAATGAATGAATTGGATTATCCATTTCAAAGAGTCACAATGATTAAACAAAATAAGATGATGTGCATATAGATGGCTGCTAAAGTCATTCAGTAGGTATTAGTTAAAAAAGAAGTTTTGAAATATGAAATGTGGTAAATGTGGAATGGGATAGTGGAAAGAAATGGAAACCAAGGACAAAGTCTTCCAAAAAAGTTAACATTGGATTGTTAGTTTTTTTATTTAATTATAATCACCTCATGTCCCAATGACTAGAGGGCAGAATCATATAGTACAATAAATTGTACTTTAAAAAGAAGGTAATATTAAAGTGCTTTTCAGCATGAAGATAAATGCTATATTTCATTAGCTGGTCTAGAACCATAGACTTAATGCCAAACATAACAGAGCACCATCTGAAGGGTATAGTGTCTTCTTTCTGGGAAAGAAAAAAGAAGGTATATTGGTCTCTGCCTTGTCTTCTGTTCTCTGTATGCCTGAGTAATGAGTAAACCCAGACACACACACAATCATTTATTCTCTGTTATTAACTGAGTATGATAGACATTAGAATTAAGGAAAGAACATTTGTGTGTGTGTGTGTGTGTGTGTGTGTGTGTGTGTGTGTATGCACATGTGCACTGCTCAACATAAATCCATCCTTTCAGTAACCATATTCCAATATTGTTCTGGGAATCACTACAATCCTTTTCTCATCTCATTGGCTTTTGGAAGGGCTCCACATTTTGGACTTTATGAGTCAGGTTTAGACAAATGAGATACTGTTTTCTTTTGGCCTAAAAGATTGAAAGCATAACCCAATTGAGATCAGTGATGTGAATTGTTTCTGAGAATCCAGATGTGAATCTGGAAGCTACAGAAACTTATTTTATACCTATGAGGAGCCATCTGAAAAATGTGTATGACATTTAATAAAAGGAAAATAGAGATGGGAAATGGAGTGAAAGAACTTGGAATTTGATTTTGATTATACTGTAAGAGGGTTTAAACCAGCTACACTTGGAGTACTAGTCAACCATTAAAAAAGAATGAGATCCTGTTATTTGCAGCAACATTCAGGGAACTGGAGGACATTATGTTAAGTGAAATAAGCCAGGCTGTAAGACTTTGTGTTCTCATTTATTTCTGGAAGCTAAAAATTACAACATTTGAACTCATGGAGATGGAGAGAAGAATGATGGCTATCAGAGGTTAAGAAGGGTTAATGGGCATAAAAATATAGTTAGAACGAATAAGATCTAGTAGCTGATACCACAAAAGTGTGACCACAGGCAACAATAACTAATCATACATTTTAAGATAACAAAAGTATCATTGGATTTTTCGTAACACAAGGAAATGATAAATGCTTGACGTGATGGATACATAGTTTAATCTGATGTGGTCATTACACATTATATGCCTGTATCAAAATATCTTGTGTACCCCACAAAAATATATACCTAATATGTACCCATACAGTTATAAATTAAAAATTAGAAAAATAAACCAGCTATACATGAAGCCACAATGATTAAAGAGTCACAATGATGAAACAAAGTAAGATGATGTGCTCTTCAGTTAAATACATTACAGTAGTCTCACCTTATTTATGGGGGATACGTGCCAACCCCAGTGAATGCCTGAAAGTCTAGATAGTTCTGAAAGGTATACATATCTTTACATATATATGAGATAGATATTTTTATAAGATATCTTTATAGGATGTCTATCTTATATATTGTACATATATACACACACTATGTTTTTTTCTATATGCATATGATAAAGTTGGAGAAGGATAGTTCAGGGGCGGGCAGTGGGGATGGTTAATGAGTATAAAAATATAGTTAATAGAATGAATAAGATCTAGTAGCTGATACCACAAAAGGGTGACTACAGGCAACAACAACTTATCATACATTTTAAGATAGCAAGAGTATCATTGGATTTTTCATAACACAAAGAAATAATATCTTTATAAAGATATCTGAAAGATATCTTTATACTATATACACTTTTATACTATAAAATGTATCTTTATAAAGACATCTATCTATCTTATATATTGTACATATATACACATACTATGCTTTTTCCTATATGCATATGATAGTTTATATATTAGGCACAGTAAGATATTAACAACAATAACTAATAATAAAATAGAACAATTTTAAAAATACGGTGTAATAAAAGTTAAATAAATGAGGTCTTTCCTTCTCTCTCAAAATATCTTATTGTACTGTACTCTCCCTTCTTCTTATGATAGGCCAATCTGATCGGATAACCCAGAGAGCTACTAAGTGACTGATAGGAGAGTAGCATATACAGTGTGGATAGGCTAAGAAAATAGATGCTTTATGTTACTAATGGGAAAGGGCAGAACAGGGCAAAGATTTCATAGACTTTTTCTTGGACCACAGTTGACTGTGGATAACTGAAACTGGAAAGTAAAACCATTGATAAGAGGGAATATTGTATTTTTCAAGGCAATTTGAGTTACTTCTTAATCTCTTACAACCAAAATGATACAAATAAGACTATAATGTAATCTTTATCTAAAAGAGCTTACATATTAGAAGGGAAATCTGATTTGTAAACAGATAACTGTCATTCATTGGGATGCTGTGTTAGAGAAATCTATACAATGCATTTTGGTAAGGCAAGGTATACATGCACACCCACCCCCAAACACACACCGATTTAGGGAGAGGCATTGAAAATGACAAAGGAGGGAAGATGCTTTGTCTGACTTTTAAAAACTGGGTAAGGTTATTGAGTCAAATAAGAGAATAGAGATAATTTCAGATAGAGGGTCTAGTATGCACAAAGGCACAGAGATGTAAAGGGGCCGTAAATCCTCCAGTAGGTCTGGATGGTGAACTGGCTGTGAGGATGTGAATGAGGTTGAAGAAATCTGGATCTTAAACACCTAGAGTAGCATGGTCAGGCACCTGGACATTATCCTGAGTATAAAGAGGATCCATTGAAGACTTTTGAGCAGTGGAGTGTCCTGAGCACCTATGTCCTTCATAAAATTTACTTTGGGGAGGGTGAATTGGGAGCCAGAATTGTGAAAGGGGAAGAATTAGGACATCTTTGCATCAGTTTAAGGAAGAGGCAATGCAAGATAATAGTAAACCTATAGTATTAAAAGTAGAAGGAAACTCTAAATAGATATAATAAAGAGCATGGCCATTTTGTGAATTTGAACTATCTTTTATAATATCAATAACCTATTTTGTACTTGCTAAATACTCTTAAAAGGCAGTGATATGCACAAGATTACAGATGCTGGAGTCAGCCTAGGTTTGTATAAAGCGCTGACACTTAACTGACTGCTCTTTGTCAATTACTTTAACTCTCTACTTCAGTTTCTTCATCAGCAAAATGGGGATGATCTAGCTATTTGTCTTAGAATGTTGTTGTGATAATTAAATAAATACAAGTGAAAGACTTAGAATAATGCCTGGCACATATAACGTATTCAACAAAGATGAGTCGTCATTACTTTACTTTGCATTTATTATTGTATCCAGTATTTACAATGAGTAGTTACTATTAATCACACCATTCTGAAGTTTACAGTTGGAAAAATTGAGGTTCAAGCAGTCATATGATTAGCCACATGTATATGTGGCACCTAGTATCACAGTTAGGATGCAAACAAAATAATTTGTTTTGAAAGCCAGCATTTTAACCCTTAACGTATTATCTTCCCTTTTCCTAGAGTAATAATTTCCCTGTGACTCTGGAAAAATTAGCTGCTCTTCACTTAAATAATTGCATCCTTCACAAAGCCACTCACTGGCAGTCCATGTTTTTCCTAGTTTTTTACATGACTCTGTTGGTGACCTAGAATGGGATGCTTGATAGCTAAGCTTCTGAGTGAGATTTTCAGTTTACCTGATTGTAGGGGGTTACAAAGGAGTTTCAGATAGAGTTGTTAGAAGTAGTCCAGGTGCTGGGGATTTATCAGATTAAGGGCAGTAGTCTGGTACAGTTACTGATTTTGTTGTTGTTTTTGTTGTTGATTATGATGATTCTGTTATCAAGTAGTTGTTAATAATTACTCCTTTCTTTAATGAATGGGAGTATAGAGTGAAAAATGCAGTGGTGGGAGCTGGGATTAGGAAGGTAGTTAAGATTAAACCATGAAACCAAAACCAGACTAGTGAGTTTGTACTTTAGCCTATGTGCTCTGGTATGTCACCAGAAGCCCAGGGCACTGTCTGAGGATAGCAGGTCTGAAAAGGTAATGAAGGTGATGGCTCTCAGTTACCTGATGACACATGTATCCCTATCAGAGTTTCAGTTCCTTCACATCAGACTGTATAGTGTTAAGGTTTCTATCTTCTCACAGCTCCTGTCATGGAACTTTGGTCAGAGTAGGTCTCTAATTAATATCTGTTGAATAAAAGTGTAAAGAATAAGCAAAAATAGGAGACAGATCCAAGATGGCAGATTAGCAACAGCTCAGGATTGTAGCTCCCAGTGGAAGCGCAGAGAGCCAGTGGACGCCGCAATTTCAGACGAATTTCTGTTGCCCACCAACTAGGAGCTACCCAGCAGAGGAGCCACAGGGGTTGCCAGTGTGATTCTTTTGGCCGGTGCAGCTGTTTTGCCGGCGCCCTGGTGCGGAGCTTCTTGGTGCAGAGTGTGCGGGACTGGGTGCCCTTTGAGTCAGGTGTCGCTGGTCCCATCCCCACAAGGAGAACAGCAACTGGCAGTGCTGAGGACTGAGAGTTTCACAGTAAGCACAGCTGAACCCGGGAAGGCCTAGCTCTGTGGGGAAAGGGCATCCGCTGAAGAAAAACTAAGAAACAGAAAAAACTTCATCACCAACAGACCCAATCTGAAAGTCGACAATTACAAAGACGACAGGTGGATAAATCCACAAAAATGGGAAGAAACCAGTGCAAAATGGCTGAGAACACCTGAAATCAGAATGCCTCTCCTCCTACAGGGGATCGCAGCTCCTCATCAGCAAGAGAACAAAGCGTGATGGAGAATGAGTGTGATGAACTGACAGAATCAGGCTTCAGAAGGTGGATAATAAGAAACTTCTGTGAGCTAAAAGAACATGTACTAACCCAATGCAAAGA
>CAUYLG010072551.1:0-20494 GCA_963573385.1 Cacajao melanocephalus | reverse complement strand
ACCAAACACCACATATTCTCACTCATTCAACAAGTGGGTGTTGAATAATGAGAACACACGGGCACAGGGAGGGGAACCTCACATACTGGGGCCTGGGGGGTGGGGGGCTAGGGGAAGAATAGCAGGGGGTGGGGGGATTGGGGAGGGATAACATTAGGAGAAATACCTAATGTAGATGATGGGGTGATGGATGCAGCAAACCGCTACCATGGCACGTGTATACCTGTGTAACAAATCTGCACAATCTGTACATGTACTCTAGAACTAAAAAAAAAAAAAAAAAGAAATGCTCTGGAATGGAATATTTAGGTTTCAAGTCCCAGTTCTATGACTAAGGAAGGGTCACTTACCCTCTCTGCGTGCTAATTTCCTCCTGCAATTTTAATACAAAGAGACTGGGTTTGATGATCTAAGGATAAGTCTAAGGCCCCCTTAGAATACTCTAATAAAACAGCTCTCCCTGAATCTAGCCCTTACTCTTCCTACTTCAGTTGCTGATGCATGGAGCCCTATTCAGGGGGTAGAAGTAACTCTGAGGAAGTAAATAGAAAGGAAAGACCAACGATGCAGGAGCAACATAAAACACAGGGAAAAATGAAGAAGCAGAGTCATAAAAAAAAAAGGGGGACATTCAAATGAAACAAAATAATTGCAGTTCTCTTAGGCTGATATCCACTATATTAACAGGCATTGTGCCAATGAAAATTTTCTTTTGTTAATATTACATATTTACTTTATCTTTATGCCCTTGTAAATGGTATTTAGTATCAAGTCTCAATTAAAATCTTAAAAATACAGCATCTAATATATATTTTTATCTAACATCTGGATATGTCAGGAAGGGAAAAATATAGCCATGTGCCTCGAATAATGGAAAACTAGAAAAAAAAAAAAACTCATTCAAAGGTAGTCAAAGATCCTGCGGAGAGGGACCATTAAAAACCAAAATAGACAGACGAAAACTTCTAACAACAGGGAAAAAGAAAGTGGTGAAGTTTTGCAACTGGTGTTCCTATCACACTGCTGTGCTGCAGTTGGGTTACTGCTGCAGTCATCTGGGCAGTTGGGTCCCAGGTGGTACACAGCCTTGTTCAGTAATCACAATGTGAGACGGGAGTACTAAATAATACTAAAATGATTAATATTATTATCTTTTTAGATAGGCTGTGGCATGGCAAAGTCTGAGAAGTACTGGAATATTGACCACAGGATGAAGAGAAGTGAGAAAAACCTACCTATATATATTTTTTTAAAATAAAGGAACATTTATAGCAGAATAATCAGAAAGAGATAACAGCAGCTGTTTATGTTCAAATAGATAAGGGGAGGAAAAAAAGTGAAGCTCCCTGTTGCAATGTGGTGCTAAAAATAGATGATGAAATATTATTTGAACTGGAAGGAATCTTAAAGGTTATGATAGTTCTTGAACACTTGTTTTGCAGTTTTGTGGGTACAAGTCTATTTCCTGCTGGAGTGTAGGCCCCTCATTTTTATTACTCGTTTATGGACCCACCACGGAGTACACAGTGGCTGATAGAATGTAGGCATGTAATCCATGCTTGTTGAATTAGTGCATTTTGTTGAAACATTCATTTTACAAATGTCCAGAGAGGCAAATGGAAGCACAGATGGTTAATGGCCAAATGCCACCAGAGAGCAGATCCCAGGTGTCCTTGCTGCCAGTTCAGGGCTCATTACACCTCCTTTACTGTCCTTTTTTGCTCCATGCATCACACCAAGGAACACAGAGTGTTCTGCAGGGAGCATCGTGTGGCCCAGGGGTTAAGAGCTGGTTCCACAGGTCATGGTTCTGTCACTCTCTGGGACCTCAGCAAAACCATTTCTTTCTAAGTCCCAGTTTTCTTCTCTTCTGGTCAGATAAAATCATTAACACAAATTCTCCATTTGAAAGGGGAGCATAAACCTACCCTACCTCAAAACAAATATCTGCAATAAGTGTGGTTTTTAAAGGAAATTTTGACCTGGAATCACATTTCAAGATTTCTCACACTGACCATCTATATGAACATGTTGAAAGATCTGAACAGTGCTTACAATTTTTTTTTCTCAAAGAAAAGAATTACACACTTAAAAATATCCATCTGGCTTTTCTTTGGAGAGTGGCACTGAATGTTTAAAAAGGTGAGTTTTGAAAGATTTTTAATTCATTATTTCAATTTGGCTAAGTCAACTTTTGCCTGCATACAAAAAGCTAATCTTTAGTTCCCAACCAGATTTGATCTTTCTGTCTATCTTTAGGGCTTTATTTACTAAAACAAAGGTTGTGCTTTCAAAAAGGGAAAAAATTTTAAATATCACTATTCAACTCCAGAGTGCTGAAAACTCTAATATATATCTCTGTTTACTGGAAACAATCCAAAGTCTAATCTCTCTAGACTCAACAGACAGGAGAAGGGCCAAAGGCAGCTGCTTAAGAGGACACTGTGCAAGTGTGTGCCCCATCCTCCCTCCTCTCTTCCCCGTCCTCCCTTCCCTTTGCTTCTGCACCTCACCTCCACAGCTTGCACAAAGGCCTCATAGCATTAGCTGGCCCAAAACAGCCCTAGGTAAACACAGCACCTGTCTAAGCGATTAAAACACTTTTGCCTACTGGCTACTCTTTTCCTTCTGCGAAACTAATTCTCTGAGTCTCCTACCCATGCATATTGAATTTTTTGAAATTTTTACACTAAACAAAAGACGACTTATTTGTCATTAATTTTCTCCCTCCTCTCTTTATCCGTTGTCATCACACAGTGCCTGTTGTAGACTCTCCCAGAAGAAGAATTTAAATAATGTATTTCTAGATTGCAGCTAAAGTGAGGCTTGTGCTTTCAACTGAATTCTTAGAGAAAGATTTAAGGGTTTTTTGAACAGTGCCTAATGTTGTCTTACAGTCCAATAAGTGTAATAATATTCAATAACAATCCCTTAATTTGAACAAAACTTATAGCCTGCAATACATTGTTATATCATCTGATATTCAGATGCATGTTTAGGGTTAGATATTATTGTCCCCACTTGAGATGACACATAAATGCTAGAGAGTTTGTCACGCCCAAGATCACACAGCTGGTGAGAAGCTGTGTGACTCCAAAAATCCAACGAACCTAATTCCTGATTGAAGGCTCTTTCATTGCACAAAACAACAATGTTCCTCTGTTCCTTTTCCATTATAACAGAGAAAAGAGAAATAACTTATTTTTATTATAGAAGCATAAATAGGAATTCTCTTCTTTCTATCTCTTTTTTTGGTTCAAAATATGATCTTAGCAAAGACCATAAAAGTCCTAAGAAGCATTTATAATAGTAACCTTTCCCAATCTGAAGAGAACAGGAGTAAAGGTGCAAGTTTGTCCCCACAGTTCTGACACCTTTATGCTCCTATCTGAAGGTGTCTTTGCCCTGTCATGTGTTTGACCTGAAGTGTCCTGGTTTGAACAAGTAAAGCTCACTCTTCCTATCAAGTTCCACGTACTGTATTTCCAGGGATTCCTGTTTGGGCATTTGGATTAACCTAGATGTCAGGAATCTATTTACTCTGATTTCCTTTACCTAGGGGTAGGTGTGGAAGCTGATTCTTTTCTGAAGACAGAATGCAGACATGAAAATAACAGTCTTGGGGGATTAACAGCAAAGTATAATGTGTTCAGTCTGAACAGGACTGGATTAAACACAGCAACTCCATTCAAGCAAGGAGTAACTGCAGCTCCAGAATCTGCCCCATCCTCCATAGAGATCAAAGTGTGTGTCCAAGTGTGTGTGTGTGTGTGTGTGTGTGTGTGTGTGTGTAAGCTATATTAAAGACCTTGAAATCATCCTAAGAACGTGTTCTGATCATCTGAAAACTGAAAAACGAGAGCTTAAAAAATATTGCCCCTTTGTATAATCTATTTGAAAAGGAAGAAACAAGAAGGGAAAGAAGATTTTCTGCAGATTTTAGAAAATGTTCCTAACAAGAAAACATCTGTCTTTGCTTCTTCATACTTCTGGGGAGCAAACAGATTGAAGGGGTTTCCAATGATCTCCTAGGATGCTCAGTGCGTCCTGTCGCTGGGGCTGTCATGAACAAAGAGTGAGGCTAACCCCATAAAATCCAAGCTGAGTTTTTGTTTCTTTGCCCTGCCATCATTTACCACAGGCTGAAGGGACAGACCCAAGGTTCACTTCCCTTCCACTGTCAGGAGGGAAAAAACACTCAGGCAATCTGAAAAGGTCAAAGGGCAAAGGTTGACTTTGGTGACTGAAACCCAGGGAGAGGGAGAATCCTGGCAAGAAAATTATCCCCTTCATAAATTGGATGCAGGCTTGTTCTATTCTTCCAAAACATCCATTTCTGAGACAGCATCCTTTGTTGTAAATCTCTCACTTCAAACATAAAGAAAAAAATGTCATTCTTACTCTCTTAAACCTGATTATTGAAGTGAAATTCACTTACCAGCAGTTGTTTCATTCCGCTTCCTGGTGGTTGCTCATCATCTGTGTTCTACCACAAAGCTCATGGTGGTGCCATCAAAGGAAGGGGGAGCAATGATTCGTGGCCCCAGGGGCTGTGAAGTAATGCTGATGACAGGCTTGCCATGCAGCTGGGCGAAGCCCTTGGCCCCTACAAGCTGGGATGTGGGTGCTGGGGCTGAGGAGGATGAGGAGGCTGGAGACTGGCCAGAAGCCATGAAGTATGGAGCCTCAGTGAATGTTGCAGCTGCCTCTTTGCTGGAAGACTCTGTCGCCATTGGGGAGAGCTCACTGCCTCCTGGAGTGCGAGCAATTGGTGTGGGCTGCAGGGCATTGGGGGGCAGCATGGTGGGCAGAAACCCAGGGTAAATCATGTAGGTGGGTCCATAAGCCCCAGGACTCAGGGCCAAGGGAGGCACAGGGATGGACATGGGAGCCACAGCCTGCTGCTGGGAGGTCATGGGCACATCCACATACTGCCCTGTCTCAGGGTCAAACAGTCTCCGGGTCATGGGCTGTACTGGTGTGTCCACCAGATAATACTGGCCAGTTGTCACATCCAGGAGCATCTTACGCTGGGTCTGCTGAGGCTGTGGCTGCTGGAAGGGGTCTGTGGGGACTGGAGCTGGGCCTGCAGGTGCTGGGGCAGGCATGCTGGGTGGGGAGAAGCAGAGGACCTGGGGCTGGGCCCCCTGTAGGGTGAAGGGCAGTGGTGGCTGGTGGTAGATGGTGGTAGGGGGATGCTCAGGGCTCTGTGGCCCTGGGGGGGCAGCTACTGTCTCCCGGGGGTTGTCAGGTTTAGTACGCCAAGATGGTCGGCTGGTTCCACTAATCTGAGAGCCTTTGGAGCTACTGGGGACCTGACTGCGGGCACTCAGAGGGGGTAAACTGCAGAGAGTGGCAGCTGAGGAGTTGAGGGGTCCCTCCCTGGAAGCCCCAGGCCTGCCAGGAAGTTCCCCTGCAGCAGAGCTTCCTTTAAGAGGGATGGTCAGGTAATTCTCACAGTCACTGTTGCTCTTCTCCAAATTGCTGCCACTTTTCCTGTTGGTCACCTCATCAGGAGGTGCCCAGGTGGCCGGAGAGATCTTGAGGGACCGGAGTCCCTGCGATTTGATGCCCTTAGCCGCTGAAGGACTCTCTGGAGAAGGTCCTTTTGGGAATTTCCCAGCGACACCCCCAGTTTTCTGGATGCTGCTGGCACTCACTGTGAACACGTTCCGGTTGCTGGGGAGTGGTGGGAGGGGCTGCAGGGTTTGGGTTCTCTCCATATCCTTGTGGACTGGGGGAATGTAGAGAGATCGGGGTCTTTCCCTGGCCAGGTTCTCAAAGGCCGCTGCCCTGGCAGACACACTCTCAGCGCTGGGGTTAGAGTTTCTCCGCTGCAGACGTTGTATCGGGGCCCCTCGCAGGACCACACCAGCTTTGTTTCCTGTGCCCCGCTCTTCTACCTCGCCCAGCCGTTTGGACAGCCTGTCCTGGTCTCCCTCAGCACTGACTACCCCTTCCCTCTCCTCACTGGCAATGAGCGACAGCACGTGGCTGTCCCTCATCATAGGCAAGGGGTCGCTTTTGCGCTTCCACTCGTTCCTGTTGAAGCTGTACAGCTCTTCCATGGACCTCACCGCTGCAGTCAGCTTCTCCAGGGCATTCCGGGCTGGCTTTGTGGCTTTCCCTTCCTCCTTGACCTCCTCCTCCTTAAGCTTCTCTGGGGTCTTCTGGGTGGAAGCTTTGGAGACAATCTTGAGCACAGGCAGGTATGAGCCCTGCTCGGGCTTATTGGGGGCAATGGTAGCCACAGGCAGCCTGCCAGATGCCCTGTGCACCAAGACTGTCCCTTCTGGGGAAGAGGAATTCAAGACTCTGCTGCCGCCCCCTTTGCCCATGCTCTCCCTGGGCTCTCGGTCCATGCTGTCTTCCCTCTGGTTCACTACAGCCTGGCATGTAATCACCATGGGGGACAGGGATCCGGATCCGCCAGCTGCTGCAGACAGCTGCCTGGGTTTGGGTCCAGTCAGGCCCTGCTCTGGGGTAACACTGCCCTTGTCACTGCTATCCCCTGATCCTTTGATTAGTTTCCTGACATCTCTCACCTGGTGGAGGGGGCCTTGAGCCTTGGACTTGTCTCTGATGTCTCTCACCTGGAAATGGGGCACTTTTTCTAGGTTGTCCCCACGGAAGAGTTTCTGCTGTGCCCTGCTGTTGTCCTCGATGGTCTTGAACAGGTTAGAGGTGCTGCCACCGGCCAGCTTGGGCGTGAGCAACTTGGCAATGTTGAAGTCTGAGCTCGGCTGCTGCACACTCCCCAGCCGGATCTTGATTTCAGGAGCCTTGGGTCTGATCACTGCTGTGGAGGTGGCCTGGGCAGCAGGGTACTTGGTGGCCTGCTTCTCCGGCTGCTTGTCCTTGGGTGTCTGCTGGATGTTGGGGACAAAGAGGCGAGACATGATGGTGTTCTTGCTGGCGGAGATCTCCCCAAGATCAGCCCGCCAGTCGCCTCCTTTCGGCAGCTTCAGCTTCCGGATGGGGGCTTGCTCCTCCCGCTTCTCGGCCTCTTTCTCCTTCCATGACCGGAACGCACTGTTCTGACTGCGGAGGAAGATGCCCTTGACGGTCTCTGAGGCACTCTTTTTAATTTCACACACTTCCGTGTGTCCATCGGTGAAATTCCTGCCAGGGCCTGCGCTGCGCTCCCGAGGGGTACTGGCTTTGAAGATGGGGGATTTGGTGCCGGCCACGGATCCCTCCCCGCCCGCATCGGACACGCTGACCACGGTGTACTCGGAGCCGGCCTCGGAGTGGCGAGAGCTCTGCCTCTGCAGGCCCCTCTCTCGCTGCCTCTCACTCCCGGGGGCGCCCTCCGTCTCCTTGGAGGTGCCTGGGAGGTGGTGGGATGTATCCGTGACTTCTCCCCTCTCCATTTTGAACTCGTGTTCCCGCTGCATCTTCTTGGAAATGACATTTTTGAGCAGACTGGAGGCGAACTTGGACTTCTGGGGGCCGTCGGCGCGGGAGGCGGGCTTGCTGCCCTCGGAGGTCTCGGAGCCGTCGTCCGTGTACGCCGAGCCGGGACCCTTGCCGGGGCCTTTGGTGGCCCTGCTGGGCCCAGGGGCCAAGCTGGCTTTGCTGTCACTGCGTAAATTCAGGGGCTCCAAAAGGGTGACGACGCGGGAGCCCGTCTGGATCTGCTTCTGGAAACACAGGGGCGTCTCCACGTGTTTGATTTCCCCCTCGACTTTGCTGACCACAAACTCTAAGGCTTTGGTCTGAGACTTCTTGGACTGGATGTAGAGCTGGTCGGCAGTGGCCCGGGCCCCACTGCCCTTCCTCAGACCTGCAGCCACAGAGGCCGCGCTGCTCCTGAGGAGGCTCTGCTCCACCCTGGCCCCAACACCCCCACATTTTAAGTCCAGGAAGGTCGACCAGCGCCCAAAGCCCACCTCGGAGAGCGTGGTGGAGGATTCCCGCGAGCTGATGTTCAGAGCCTCAAAGTAGGGGTAAGCCAGGCTCCGGAAGGCCCGGGAGGTCAGGTTACGCACCTCTTTGTCCGCATCGTCCAGTTCGCTCACGGCACTGGAGGCTCCACTGGAGTAGTCCACCAGCTCCTTTGCCCGGATGGCCCCGCACCTGGTTTGCAGGCGAGCAGGGACAGCAATGAATTTCTTTGCATGGTCCTGAGCCACGGCTGCAGCCGGGTTTTGCTTCAGCGAACTTGAATTGTGTTCAGCAGCTGTGGAGACGCGGAGGCTCATGTCGCCTTCATGCTTGGCAGCATAAATAATGTTTTGCTTTGCTTGCACGTTGCTAGGCTCATTTATAGCCTGGGAAGCCGGTTTGATTGATAGGAGGATCTGGCTTGCTGCACTCCCACAGCTGCTTGCGGCGGCGGCTGCTGCCCCTGAAGCTGCCTTCGGGGTCTCGGGCAAGGACTCACTCTGGGGGGCAGTGCCAGGCCCAGTGGGTGGGGAAGTGGGGCCACTATCAGAGGGGCCGCTGCCCACTTCCGTGCTGCTGGTGTTGCGACCACTGCGGCCTGCGTTGGGGCGGGCCAGGTCGCTGCTGGTGGGGCTGGGCGTCCGGGTGGTGTTGGTGCTGGGAGTGGTGCTGAGGTAGCAGCTGTTGTCATCGTCCTCTTCGGTCGGACTGGTGATGTCCCCCGGGGTCTCGTCGCTGCCACCAAAGGAAGCATAGTCCACAAACGAGTAGATCACGTTGTTGTCCTCGAAATCCCAGCGGGAGGCCAACCCCACGTCGAAATCCATGTCCTGTTCCACCTCACTCAGCTGGATCTCGTGGGTGGTGATGTAGTGAGCCTCTCCGACTTTAGGGGGGTCCCTGATGCCCTGAGACTTGGCAATAATGTCCCTGCACTCTTTTCCATCTCCTGCCCCTCCTCCCCCTCCTCTTCCTTCTCCTTTTCCTCCTCCTTCCCCTCCTCCTGATTTTTTCCCTCCTTCCCCTCCCAAGGGCTGGCACCCTTCGCTCTCACCACTCTCACTCTCAAAGCCTAAGGATGAAGAGGAGGTGGCCAGAGCCCCCGTGGATGTGGCGGAGTCCTCCATTTTGGAAAGGCCATCCTCTTTTGCTTTGTTCACCGGAGAGGAAGATGAAGAAGATGAGAAGTTGCCACCCTCTTCAGAGGCAGAATGCTGGGATCTGGAGAGTTCAGAGGAGGCAGGATTTTTCTGGGGGCTTGGAGCCTTGCACTTTTGACTGCTGGGTTCATCTTGGGCTTTCTCCTTTGTACTCCTAGAGGCCCTCTGACCCCCAGGGCAGTGCCCCAGGGTAAGTTTCATGGTCCGGGGACTCTCCCTCTGGACTTCAGCTGAAGCGCACGTCTCCACATATTTCGCTTCTCGCTGGGAGGACGCTGAAGTCTTGGGAAATGGCCACAGCTGCTGCTTGAGCTCCTGGCTGTCTTGAGCACTGCTCACCCCGACCCCCACCTCTGCCTGTCTTGCTTTGGAATTCAGCTTAGGAGGGGCAGTTTCCATTATGAGCCCTTGCCCACGTTTCAGCCACAGGAAGAGACAATGGTGAGCGCTGGGGAAGTCTTGGGTCCCTCTCTGGCTCCGGAGGGGCTGCAGAGTTGCCCGAAGCAGGGTCCCACGTGTCTGGACTGGCCTCAAGGCTGTAGGCACTGCTGCCACTGCTGCCACCACCTCCCAGTTCTTCAGCCCCTGTGGCGGGGCCGCAGCAAGCCTGAGGGAGGCGGGAAGGCTCCTGGATGGGGTGGTGGAGGTGGTCTGTGGCTGGGGGGCTGCTGCTCTGGCCGAGACTGTGGCCAGTGTTCTGTAGCTGAGCTGTCCTCTCCAGTTGTTTGCCTGGCACTGTCGGCCACAGCGAGGAGTCTGAATGCCATCGGCCACGGAAGAAGCAGCATCTGTAGGTTGACCCCGGGACTCCCAGAAATGAAAGGAAAGCATGTGCTGTTTCTTGTGAAGCCTTGTCCCTTTCCTGGATGGGACGAAAGAGGGTCACGTCATTCCAGAAATATTTTTAGTGTCGATTCCCTAGTCATATCGAAACCACACTTGAGGGTAGAAAGAAGAGGCTCTAACGAGATGAAAAGAGAAGGTTGGGGGTGGAGGAGGCACGTGGGTTCTAATTCAAATCAGCCAAATGTTCTATGTAATCTATTATAGCGATGTCTAGCAAGTATGAAATTATTCTTTCCTCACAGCTATCTTTCACTCTCAAGTTTTTGATTAGATGGTTCCCCCAACTTGTTCTTAAATAAAATTCAAATTTCTCACGCATTTCAAATGAATTAAGGGCACTCTGGAAATATTTCAAAAGTCTCCCTGGTACATATGGTAGCTTTATATTTGCCTCAAAATCTATGCATTTCTTTTTCTTTGGAGAGCCAAATCAGATGAGTTTTGGTAGTAAAACTTTTCATAGGAATAAAATATTCCATCCCTCTTTCCCCAAAGGTACACACTATGAAACATGACCTGTTTGTTTCAAAATAGAAGAATCTCTCCTAGAATCCTTACTGTGGTGACTCAAAGTATAAAAGGGCAATTTTCAAAGACCTAAACTTAACACTTTAAATAGATTTTTAATTGTAGTCAGTATAAAGGGCGTGTGGAGCCAAAATTGACACTACTTCAAATCCCTACAGTACCTTAATCAATCTCAAAAAAGTTCCCTAAACTTGTAGAACCGTGGCAAGACAATAAACCTCCAATTAAATATAGCCCATGCTGCAGCCTCACGATTCGGTTACACTGGCTGAATTCCAGGCCTGCAGGGCTCTGAGTCAAAAAGCAAAAGAATAATGAACACACTTACCCTTCAAGAGTACAGTGTGGCTTGGAGGGAGGTTTGGAGAGGAAATGTGACCCACTGGCATGCCCCATGGAAACGAAGCCAAAATCCCAGTTCACTGGCTCTGAAGTACATCCATTTCAGACAATTTGGTAGTTGTGCAAGCAAATTTGCCAGTCAACCTGAGATGGGGGTCTGTGCTGGCCATCCTCAAAGCTGATTCCTTGGGTACTATTGGTGGAGAACCATGATGCTTGATCTCGGTGAGATCTGACCCTGGTCACCTGCTAGGCCCAATTTCACCACTATACATAGTCTATGTGTCACTTATGCCGATTGAATAAAGCACTATTTTAAACATCCACATTTGTGGGAACAAAAATAACATCATCTACCATTCCCTTCCAACATGAATGCCACCTCCACACAGAAAAATGTTCTTTCCTCTGAATAGGCATGTGGGTAGGTATGGAGTGGGAGCCCCTAACAACTGAAGCATCTACCTTCTCGTACTTGGGCTGCGGACAGCACAGGACTGTCATTCTCCCCACAGCTCCCTTCTTCCCACACCACTGCCATTAAAAAGATAACTTCAGGCAAGACTAAAAATACCAAGAATCACAATGTAGGTAGAGCCGTAGGTGAGGAGAGTAAAAGAGGAAAGGAAAAGGAAAGAAAGAAAGGAAGAGAATGAAAGAACAAAGAGAGAAAGAACTTGCTAAATGTGCAATCAACTTTTTGATTATAGAGAACCATGTTTAATATCACAGAATCTTAGAATTTTTTTATTTTTTATTTTTTGTGATGAAACCTTGCTCTGCCATTCAGGCTGGAGTACAGTGGCACGATCTCGGCTGGCTGCAACTTCCGCTTCCTGGGTTCAAGCGATTCTCGTGCCTCAGCTTCCTGAGTAGCTGGGATTATGCCTGGCTAATTTTTGTATTTTTAATAGAGGTGGAGGTTCACCATGTTGGCCAGGCTGGTTTCAAACTCCTGACGCCAGGTGATCCACCCGCCTCAGCTTCCCAAAGTGCTGGGATTACAGGCGTGAGCCACGGTGCCCAGCCCTTAGATTCTTAATGAGAGTAATTACAACATTCACAGCTAAGACTTACATAGCATTTACTGCGTGCCAAGAACTATTGAAACATTTTTAATGTGTGTGTATTAATTTATTCGATACTCATAACAACTTGATGAGTTAGGTGTAATCATGGTTCTAATTTTATAAATTGAAAAGCTGAGGCAGAATGATGTTAAGAAATTATGTGGCAGGTTTCAAACTCAAGCAGTCTGGCTTCAGAGCTTGGACCTTAACCATTATGCTACACAATGTTGCCGACTTCCATGCCCAAACTCTACAGGGCACCCAGATTCACAATTAGAAGGAAGCCACTTATATATCCACTAGGCAATTTCATTTCATCTGCATGACCACAAATACACCACATAACTTGCTTGTTTATTTTGGTTTTTCATATAACAAAACTGTGTACACATTAATAACTCAGGGATTAAGGATCACAAGTCTGTAAATAAAATGAAATAAATTATAGTTGGCTACTTCAGGCAAACCGAGTATTTTCAATGTCCCATTTTAATTTTGCTTTGAGGCTGATCGTGCCTTGAGTGATAAAGTCTGAACACAGCCGTGAGCATTGTGGGGCATATATACTCCATAGCAGAATAGAAGGCAGAGTTTCTGCCCATCAAGGCAATTATAGTCGAAGGAGGAATTTTTCCAGCACTTTTCATATGGCCCTGTCTGTCATGACAACAGATTTCAGCAGAGTTTCTCTCTGCAGTTGGCACACTACAAAATTGGAAGGTCATATGCCCTAAGTGTAGGTTAAAAGATAACTGCTTAATACCCAAAGTTCTGAAAATCCACCTCCAGCATCTTGCTTCCTCCACAGAGCACAGCCCTAGTTAAAACTCCCCAAGAGGCAAAGAGAAAGCATCGTTCTGACAGTAGTACTTACCTCCACAGTGTCTGTGCGGCTCCTTTACTGCTTTCTGTCTAAATGAATGCCACTGTAGGAAAAAGTTTGAAGGGAAATCTTTTACAAATGAAGTTAATTTCCAGTCGGGTTTAATTCAAACCACAAAAAAAAAATAGGTAAGTTGGGCTTCATGAAAATTAATAAATTTTCCCTTCAAAACATTAAAAAAAAATCAAACGAGCTGAAAATTTGGAATAGAACAGACTCTATTAAAAGAAAAAACAACTGATAAATAGAAAAACAATGAAGGCTAAAGTGAAACAATTAAGAACCCCAAACTTCTTGCCCTCTGGCATTTTCAGAGTTCTGGTGCAGTGTATGTTCCTATGAAAATGAATGCTGTCAGTTTTGTTGAAATAACTTGCAGTCATTAGGTAGCCATAGAGCCTTTTATTTCTTAATATGACTACAGTCATTTTTTTTACAGATGAACTCAGTGATTGCCTGCCTCATCCCAACTCTTGAGCAATTAACAGTGACTAATGTCACCAGCGTTAAACCATATTAAGCAGGCACACTGGCTAGACCAGGCTAGGTACACTTAGCTGATAACTTTATATGGGAATTAAAAGAGTAACAAAGGAAATGACTCAGTATCATTATTTTTATCTCTGCAGAGAAAGTTTCTTAGCATTCCCTGAAACTGTTGGAGATGATAGTATGTAAAAGAATGAAGGCCAGACTATCCACCAGTTGGTAAAAGGACATGGCTATATTTAGGGTTTCATGACAGTGGCATAATATGATAAATAAATATGTCATTCAAAAGGAAGAACCGTTTTTCAAAGGTAGACCACTAGGCCAGAAATGAAGAGTCAAATTGAGACTCAAATGAGGAATCAGACAAAGGACTTACCAAGCACAGACATTCTCAGGATTTTCTGGGGTGCGACGGGTGAAGTGTATTCTCTGATTACCTTAAATTTTGTGTAAGGCTTTCCATAGACACTTGCACAGCTATTCACACACTGATGTGAAGGAGTCTTTTCCATTGGCCACAGCTTAATACTCAGAGGGTGACCAGTTTTTTTTCTTCCCAGACCTGGCAGGCACTCATAAGAATTACATCTAAAGGAAAGGCACTGTATTTTCTTTTTTCCTGAGGGTGACAAAGAGTGTTCATTATTTGGCTATCAGGGTAAGTGCTGTATATATTCTTGCTCATTCGTCCCTCAATCATACCATAAAAAAACAATTATCATTCCCATTTTATAGATAAGAATTGGAGGCTGAGTGAAGCATGTGCCCTGAATGACTTTTCATAATCGGTAAGTGCTAGAGCCTTGATTAAAACATAGCTCTGAGTGACTGGCTCACGCTAAGTTGATTGAGCATTCAGTCTATTTGGTGGAGGTCACAGGGTCATGCCCACTGCTGGCCAGTTAGCTGTTTCACAGCCTCAACCAGCTGCCTGCACACAGGAACAGTTGGTCACCATGGAGTCCAAGGAAACGGAGTGACAGGATTAGTATAAAACTATCCCTGTGAATAGAAAAACAGCATGTGCCGTGGGGATGAATAAGTAGCACAATATTCTTGTGTAAAGAAGAGCACGTTATTGTAGAATCAGCCATGCACATTGTAGATGCAACCTGTTAGCTATGCCACTAAAACTTGGAAGGACAGGAAGAAACTATTCACCAGAAATTAAATTTTACCAATAGCCTCTCAAGGCCTGCACACAGAGGCCAGAGCTGATGCAAAAATGTTTGCTACTTTCCCCCTTGAGTCAGGGTATATCAAGGAGTCACTCCTCTCTGATCTCCCTCCCTGTCCTTCTCCTCTCTAAATGGTCTCTTAGGCATTTGCCCTCCCTTTCCTCACTCCTATTGCCCTCTTTTTCCTCTTAGCACCTGATTTGTTATCCCAGATAATGGTTTTCATCTGGCTTTCTCTTAAGGGAGTTATGGAGGTTTTGGTGTTTCCGATCTTGCCGGATAATGGGAAATTCTTCCTTCTAGACCAGCCTCAGAATGAAACATTGACAGGACAAAAAAATCTTTTCTGTATAATACTGACAGCTTCAAATAGCCTAATCCTAAATCTTGGTCCATCTTATCCAAGACCTCTGTCTGGTAGCCCAGAATGCATGATGTAGGGCCCAGAGAAGTGAGTGGCCAAGGACACCCTCCCCAGTGTGGCAGGTAGGACAGAAAAGCTGCCTCATTAGGCTTTCAGAAGTTCCTGTAAGTTTTGTCAAGCTGATGACGAAACAGAATTTAATCAACCAGCCAACTCACATGCCTGTCTACAGAATCACATGAATGACTTATTTCTGTGATTTTTTTTTTTTAGAAATAATTGTCGCTTGCCTTTTAATTCTTGATTTTGTATTTTGAGGACTAAAACCATGTTTCTGTTTCTGTTTATTTTGGAAAATGTTTCTTCTCCCTACACATCTGATTTCAGACTTCAGCAATTTCAAACATAAGCCTGTAAAGAAATACTCAATATTTTATTTTTTAGCATTCTATTTCTATGAATGTTGTTGAAAATTATCTAAGATATCATGTCTTCCCTTTCTTCAAATCTCACATTCAAACCTTCACAAACCTCAAGTACTGAGATGCAAATTAGAGCAACTTTTTAGAAAACAATCTGACCATTTATATCTATCAGACAAAATAGGAAGATTATGAGGGCTTAATATTGTTTGTATGAGGATGCTTATTGTAGTGCATTATGATGGCAAAAAAAAATATTGGAAACCACCTAAATATCAATCAATACAGAAATGATTGACTGATTACAGCAAATGCATACTATGAAACATTGTGTAGACATTAATTCAAATGAACAGTTTTAACCTTGAAAGGATTTCCATGAAGAGAAAATTGAGGAATAAAACGTGGTAGTACCATTCCCTTTCAAAAATAACAATAACAGTAACATCCATTTAAGTAAGCATATAGTTCTATCAGCATAGAAAATATTATGGGAGGCCAGGCATGGTGGCTCATGCCTGTAATCCCAGCACTTTGGGAGGCCAAGGTGGGTGGATTACAAGGTCAAGAGATCGAGACCATCCTGGCCAACATGGTGAAACCCTGTCTCTACTAAAAAATACAAAAATTAGCTAGGCGTGGTGGCGCATGCCTGTAGTCTCAGCTACCTGGGAGGCTGAGGCAGGAGAATTACTTGAACCCAGGAGGCGGAGGTTGCAGTGAGCTGAGATTGTGCCACTGCACTCCAGCCCGGCACCTGGCAACAGAACCAGACTCTGTCTCAAAGAAAAGAAAAAAAAAAGAAAGTATTATGGGAGTATAAATACAAAAGTAGCATTATTTTTGTACCTCTGGGAAGGTAGAATTCAAGAAAGGGATAGGTGCATTGTTACATTTTCCTTTAGGCAGCTTAGTGTTGTTTGAATTGTTACAACAAATATGTTTTTCTTTTATAATAGAATAAATAATTTTATTTTGGAAAAATGTATTTTCTCTATAACTTTCCCTTAAGTTAAACACAAACTAATCTGAAGCTTAGAGTTGTAGCAAAAATATTCACAATGGAGTAGACTAAAGACAGACCTTTTAGCTTAATTTCCTTATTTTATCAGTGCTGGAACAGAAGTTTAGAGGTGACTTGCCCAAGGTCACACATCTATGAATAGGTGAGGAAGACTGAAATTCATTTCTCCTGACCTCAAATCAGTGCTTGCTCTTGTGTTGTTCAAGCTTTGACATCAGGGTGACCAGAAGGAAGGGGAGACTTAATTGCATTCTCAAAAAAAGTGGCATATTCCCTTAAAAAGCAAAAAATTTCATTGTGACATAGTTTATCTTAAAAACGATGTGAATGTAATCAACAAACTACTGTCACATGTAACAACATGAAGGAATCTCACAAACATAATTTTAAGGAAAAGAAGCCAGTGGCAAATAGAACATACTATATGATTCTATTTATATAGAAATCTAAAACAGGACAAAGTAATCAGTGATTAGTTGGAAGTCAGGGTAGTGGTTAATTTTAGTGACACCAGGGCTCTGGAGTGCTGGTAGTGTTCTATTTCTTCATCTGGGTGGCAGTTATGCAAATGCATTCACTTTGTGAAAGTATATTGAGCTGTGTCCTTATGACTTGCACTTTTCTGAATAAATGTTATACAATATAGTCATTAAGAATTAATGTGATTTTTATAATCATGTCTGTTTATATATATATATATTTTTTCAAATCTTGAAATAAAGTTTATGGTTTATGAAAATATGCAATATTTATCTTGTCCTTAACATACCACTTGGTACACTACAGAGTCCCTCCAGAGGTGTCAGTGCCCTGGTGTGAAAAGCAGGAGGTCAGAGCCAACATTCAGGGCATGAGCAGTGCCACACTGCCTGAGTTTGAATAGTGACTCCACTATTCCTAGTCATATAACCAAGGACATGTAATTTAGCTTCCCTGTTCCCAATAGGGTACACTTCAGTAAGGTCGTGGAGATTAAGTTAGAGAATATATTTAATGCACTTAGTATAGAACCTGGCCCATAGTAAGCACTGAATAAAAATGCTAATGATTGCTAACTATTGTTGTGCTATGGGGAAATTTTAACCCTTCTTCCACTACATGTGTGTCTCCACCCCCTACCACATACACACCAGGACATTACACATTGCTTTGCATTTATCAGATGCTCAATTTTTTAGCTGAATTGAATGCAATAATTCCCCATGGTCTGTCGAAGAAAATTCAATTTCCTTAGTTCTCTTTTAAGGTTGTCTCCCATTTCAGTTTCCACCTATTTTTCCAGTTTTAGTTTATTCGCTGCTTTATATAAACCCCCTGTCCCAAACACAATGTCTAAAACCATTCCCACAGATGCCTTGCATGTCTTTTTATCTCAGGAAATTTCTTTGCACTCTACCCATTTCCTGAAATATCCATCCTCCTTCTCTGTACCTTCTATAATTTAACCAATCCTTTTAAGATTGAGACTAAATTTATCTCCCATGGCAATGCTTCTAATCCTTTTTTTGATTCATAAAACCCTTTGAGAATTTCACAATTCACTCTTTTTAAAAAATATGCACATGTATACAAACCACCCAGTTTTGGAAGTTTTACAATCCCCCTGAATCCTAGACCAGCCCCCCATCTAGGGTTCCCCAGTCTACCATCACCATCACAAAATGACTGTTTTCTTGATGTGCATAGTAATTACTCTCTGGACTGATACTGATACTTCTTTTATTAAAATTTGCTTTCATTTGTATGTGTTTTTCCTTTCACTTTCAATGTAAGTCTCTTGAGGATAAAGATATTGTCTTATACATTTTTGTTTGCCAACAGTGGCTAGGCAATGTGCCTCTCACATAAGGAGAACACAATAAAGAATTGCTGACTAATTGACCCCGATCATCTATATTCTTTTCTCTGTTGATCTCACCCTGACCCTTTATTTTAAACATTTTGTGTTTACTGATGATTGCTAACTTTTATGCCTTTGCCTGAACAGTGTCTTCAATTCTAACTCACATATCTCATGGGATACATGACATTTTCATGTGGATGTCTGCTGGGCGTCACAGAGGTTAGCACATCAAAAAGTGAACTCGTCATTGTTCATGTCAACTTTCCCTCCAGCAAACCTTATTTCTATACTGGTCTTTTCCATCTTAACATGTGGCAAGTCATCAATCTAGACCTGGTTCTTCCCTTTTACTCTGCTAATCCTCATTCCATTTTTAAATAATGCTCTCACATCAACCTCCAAAGTACATCCCAAACCTGTTCCCTACTCTCCATCTTCAGAGTCACCACCGTGGTCCAAGCCCTCACCATTCTTACCTGGCTCCAAGCTGTCTTCCCTGCTTCCTCCATTCCCCTCTGCAATCCATTCTCCTCTGCAATCCATTCTCCAACATCCAGAAATATTTTTTTACAAATAGAAGTTGGTTGCTACTCACTGTTTAAACCCCTTTCCATTTCACTTAGGATAAAGCTCAATCCCCTTACTTCAGGCTACAAGAACACAGATGATAGGGCTCCCACCTGAACCTCCAGGACTGCCTACACTAAGTTCCAGGCATAGGCAATTCCTCTAGGTTCCTCACCCAGAAACTCTTCTCTGCCTAGGGCTGTCAACCTGCCCGAAAAACTCTTCCCCTTTTCCCATGGTTCTAAATGCCTGGCTCCTTCTTATCCTTCACGTTGTAGCTTAATCATTTTTTCATGGGATCTTTCCTGATCACTGTATCCAAAGCGGGAGTCAGAATGACCATGTCTTTTCCCATCACCCTGTACATCCCCTTAGTATTGAATTCTCTGTATAAAATTATTTACCTGGTTTTTTGCCCATCTTTCCCACCAGAATCAAATCTGTATACAGGCAGGAATCATGTCTAACTTATTTATTGTTTTAATTCTAACATCTAGGACAATACAAGCTTGACAAGGGCAAAGATTTTCTTTTTTCTTTTTGTTCTTTTTATTTTTTCTCTTTTGTTCACTGATACTGTCTTTGGTGCCCAAAAAAGGGCCTAGCACATAGTGAGCATGTAATACATCTTTATTAACTCTGTAATGACTAAACAATACAAACTCAGCAAATGCTATTTTATATCTATGTTATTGAATCAATAATTAAACAGTCTAATTATTACTTTTGGATAACTGGAGAGAAGCTAGCGGGATTATTTAGGAAAAAATCCTACTTTACTGAACAGGTAAAAAAAGTATAATTAATGCATCAAAGCAGCATAATCTATGGGTATTATTAACATGTTGTTTACAAATAGTTGTATACAAACTCCTTAGAAATACATAATTTTCAAAAGTTAGCAAAAATTTCCTCATCTTGTTTGTATTATAAATTTGCTTAGTAAAACTCTTTTTAAATTAAAGCAAAGATAAAATAATTAATATGCTCTTATTAAATGATGCAAATTCAGAATTAATAAATTCTGAAGTAATGATTTTAGTTTATAATTGAGCTCAACAGTTGATGAGGCAAATCAAGAGTAGTCCTCTTTGGAGTATGCTACAGCAAGCACTTCATTAAATCAGACCAACAGAATTCTTCCATGTCTGTTGATCTGCCCATATACCATGTAAGAGTCTCTGTGGTCAAAATTGCTCACTGAATACATAGTCTTTAAAAGGTCAAGGTTAGGGGGAGGATCCAAGGTGACCGAATAGGAACACCAATAACAGACTAACAGAGAGCCAAATCATGAGGGAACTCACATTCACAATTGCTACAAAGAGAATAAAATACCTAGGAATACAACTAACAAAGGATGTAAAGGACCTCTTCAAGGAGAACTACACACCACTGCTCAAGGAAATAAGAGAGGACACAAACAAATGGAGAAACATTCCATGCTCATGGTTAGGAGGAATCAATATCATGAAAATGGCCATAGTGCCCAAAGTAATTTATAGATTCAACGCTATCCCCATCAAACTACCGATGACCTTCTTCACAGAACTGGAAAAAAACATCTTAAACTTCATATAGAACCGATAGAGAACTCGCATAGCCAAGACAATCCTAAACAAAAAGAACAAAGCTGGAGGCATCACGCTACCTGATTTCAAACTATACTGCAAAGCTACAGTAATCAAAACAGCATGGTACTGGTACCAAAACAGAGATATAGAACAATGTAACAGAACAGAGGCCTTGGAGGCAATGCCACACATCTACAACCATCCGATCTTTGACAAACCTGACAAAAACAAGCAATGGGGAAAGGATTCCCTGTTTAATAAATGGTGTTGGGAAGACTGGCTAGCCACATGCAGAAAGCAGAAACTGGACTCCT
>CAUYLG010072544.1:0-52964 GCA_963573385.1 Cacajao melanocephalus | reverse complement strand
GTCCTCAGCGCTTCCAATTGCTGTTCTCCTTGTGGGAACGGGACCAGCTGAGCCCGACTCAAGGGGCACCCAGTCGCAGATACTCCGCACTGAGAAGCGCTGCGCCGCGCCGGGGTGCAGGCAAAACAGCTGCGCCGGCCAAGAGTCGCGCTGGCGACCCGTGTGGCTCCTCCGCCGGGAATTTCCCAGTTTGTGTTCCACAGAAATTCGTCTGACATTGCGGCGCCCACTCGCTCTCTGTGCTTTCACTGGGAGCTACAATCCTGGGCTGTTGTTAATCCGCCATCTTGGATCTCTCCGCCCGGTGATGAAGTTTTTTCTGTTTCTTAGTTTTCCTTTGGCGGAGGCCCCTTCCCCGCACAGCTGGACCTTCCCGGTTCAGCTGTGCTTGCTGTGAAAATCCTCAGCGCTTCCAATTGCTGTTCTCCTTGTGGGGGTGGGACCAGCCGAGCCAGACTCAAAGGGCACCTCTTCCCGTATACTCCGCACCGAGATGCGCCGTCCAGGGCGCCGGCAAAACAGCCGTGCCGGTCAAAAAAGTCGCGCTGGCGACCCGTGTGGCTCCTCCGCCGTGAATCTCCCAGTCTGTGGGCAACAAAAATTCGTCTAAAAGTGCGGCGTCCACTCGCTCTCTGTGCTTTCACTGGGACCTTCAATCCTGAGCTGTTGTTAATCAGCCATCTTGGATCTCTCTCCTGATTCCATGTCTTATTGTAAATTGTGCTGCAATGAACATATGCGTGCACGTGTCCTTTCTTCCTCCTCTGCCATTCACACGTCACTCCTCGGTGCCCAGCCCCACACTTAGCCCTGGAAACTCAGAGATGGATGAGACACAGTCTCTGCCCTTGGAGAGCTAGTCTAGTGGGGGAGATAAACCAGTAAATCAGAGATCTCAACCTGGCACCATAAATGCTCCACCACAGGCACACGCTGGGACAGTGGGAGCTCAGTGCTGGGCTGGCGGTGCCCAGAGCCCTCTGGGTGCTGTCCTTGGGAGCAGCCATCCTGAGCCCACTGCTGTGTGCCATGACCCTCAGGCTACGTAGTGAGTTCCTCAGCATCTTGAAATCTCCCTTCCTCTCCAACATTGGAGCAGCTGTTTATAAGGAAGACATTTTCTGAGCCTTCTTTTCCCTCCAGATGTTTTGGGGAGTATTTGTAACAACCGAGGGCTGTTAAATCTACCCAACTTTTTTAAGGCCTCAGAGTTAGAAAGCTCCACCATCCTTTCTCAGTGTTTTAACTTTAGCGCCTGTTTAATCTGAGCCACTTGAATGGGTTTTGATGGCAAGCAGGAGTTGATTGTCTTGGGTCTGCACCTTCTATCTCTCTTCTAAGAAAGGGTATGAATTGGGAACATTTTCAAATAAGGTTCTCTGCTCTGCAGGTTGCATGCTTCTCAGGTGCCCCACAGAGCTGAAATATTGATGGATGAGACACCATCCAGAATTGGGGCTGACATCTCCAGCTCAAATGAGTTTCTTATGCATTTTGGAACAAGTTCCCCCAGATAACCCTTTATCATGGCAGTAGTCAAAAAGAAAGAAGGGCATGGGGACATCTGTTTATAATTCCATAAACTTTTGCATTCACCTGCTATGAGGCCTTAGGTGGAGGCAGGTGGAGGAGGAACTCTGGAAGCAAACAGACTTTATCAAAAGTGATATAACGTAACCAAAATGGAATCAGATACAGATTGAGGAATCTCATCCACATTTAGCTGTACGCTTAACCCGGTTACAATAGTTAGAAACATGATGTCAAGTTGTGGTGCCTTGGGGTGAGTGGCATAGTGGAGGGGTTAAGGGTACAGCCTCTGGAGCCAGGGTTCAAATGCTCTATCAGCTGTGTGCTTGTGGCATGTTATTAAGTCTCTCTCTGCCTCTGTTTTCTTACCTGTAAAATGGGGATAGAAACAGAAATTACCTCCAAGGCTTGTCACAGTTGTGGTGGAATTTAAATGAGCCAGTTTGGATGAAGTAAATAGGAAAGTGCCTGCCACGTAGGCATGAGGATTAAACACATTTACCGCTAAGGGAAGTGGGCCTCGTAGGGATTGTTGCAGACAGGGTGTGATTCGTCTCAAGAGGTGGCTGCCGCTCAAATCCAGCTGATAGCACCACACAGGAGTGCAGACCCAGGCACATGGAAGCACCTTCTTTTCAGGAGAAGGGAGACAAAGCGGGAGTGTGTGTGTGTGCGTGCCTGCGTGTGTGTGCATGTATGCATACCACCTCCTGGTTTTCAAATATTAGCAACAATTTCAAATTAGGAAAAAAATAACCTCACTGGCCAAATAAATTATATCCATGGATCTGTGGACTGGATTTGGCCCCTTAGCCACTGTTTTTGCGCCCTTTGTGTTAGAACAACTCACCTTGACTTTATTTATTGCTGCCTGCAGGGCTGGATGAATCCCAGTCCTGTGAGAAATAGCAGATTCATGGTTCCAAGCATGGGCTCTGGAGTCAGACTCCTGAGTTTAAGCTCTAGATTTACCACTTTCTAGCTGTGTTTTCAGCTCTCTCAGTTTTAGTTTCCTCATCTCTAAACCAGGAGGTATAAGAGCCTCCACTGCAGAGATTTGATACGAGCATCAGTGAGATACAATGTACATACCAGGTGCATGTGACACAATTCCCAACTCAGAGTAAAAAACACAGTGCTGGCCAGGCGCGGTGGCTCATGCCTGTAATCCCAGCACTTTGAGAGGCCAAGGTGAGCAGATCACACAGGAGTTCGAGACCAGCCTGGCCAACATAGTGAAACCCCGTCTCTTCCCTAAATACAAAAAATTAGCCGAGCAGGGTGACAGGTATCTGTAATACCAGCTACTCGGGAGGCTGAGGCAGGAGAATCGCTTGAAAACCAGAAGGCAGAGGTTGCAGTGAGCCGAGATCACACCACTGCACTCCAGCCTGGGCAACAAGAATGAAAAACTCTGTCCAAAAAAAAAACCCACACACACACACAATGTTGTACAAATGTCGTCAGTAAGAAGCCCTCTACATCCTAGTCCATTACAGAACCTGTTGTTCTCCATGGAGTAGAGAACCCATTTGTGGTCTTTGGTTGCAAGCAACAGAAATCAACTCTGGCTGATATAAGTCTAAAAGAACTTTTAGGAGAATATCTGGAGTAGCTCACAACATAAATGAAATAATCAGGCCTTGAGAGGGATTAAGAATAAGACAGATTCTGGGATTCAAGCAATATGCAGGATTTAAATTCCCAGGACAGAGTCTGATTGGATGATCTTGCGTTATGTGCCCACCCCTTAGCTAAGAGCAAGACATCTTGATTGACAGCCCTGTTAAAGCTGCAGTCAATTGAGAAGGTATCTGAATTAGACAATCAGGGTAGGATAGGCTATGCTGCAGTAATCAGTAGACCTTGACATCTCAGTGGCTTCACACAACAAAGGTTTGTTTCTTACTCACATAAAGTCCAGTGTAGATGGGATGAAACCCTCCGGGGCAGCTGTCCTCCACAAGCTGACTCAGGGATCCAGGGTGTTTCCATATTACGGCTCTGCCAGCTCAACCTGTGCCCTCCATGGTTGCTGTCAAAAAAAGGAGAAAGGACAGGAGGGTTGCAGGGGATGTGTTTATTGGCCAGGCCTATGAGTAGCTTACAGCATACCTGCTTATGTTCTGTTGGGCTGAACCCAGTCACATGGCTGAATCTGACTGCGCAGGAGACAGAAAATGTAATCTTCCTGCTTCCCAGGAAGAGGAAAAGGAAATGGAATTTGGCTAACATGTATGTTGTCTCTGCTCTGGAAAGAGTAAATCCTCGAAGAAAAATGAGGGTGTTCATATCAAGACAAGGAAGAAGGGTTGCCAGACTGGGCTTGGAGACTTAATCTTCTCTCTTTCCACACAGATCTTGCCCACGTGTCCTCCCCAGCCAGCCTTCCACAGCCATGGCAGCCTATGGCCAGACGCAGTACAGTGCGGGGATCCAGCAGGCTGCCCCCTATACGGCGTACCCACCTCCAGCACAAGCCTATGGAATCCCTTCCTATAGTGAGTACCAGACAACGCTTACTCTTCTCCTTGGGTGCCCAAATCATGGTCTTGGTTCTGCACTATTGTCTCAGCTGAATGTGGATTGATAAACACAACCAACCTGATTTTGGATTACAGATAAAGGTAAAGGAGTAACACTTTAAATATGGTTTAAATTCTATAGACTATAATATCAAGACCCCTTTTGATGGCAAGAATTGGAAATTGAACCCAAGCTGGTTTAGGGAAAATCAGAACTGAATGATTTGCATACAGAGAGATCAGTGGATACAACTGTCATCAGGTATGGCTGGATCTAGGTGCTAAAATGTCATAACAAGGAGTAAGTCTCTCTCCATCTTCAGATGCTCCCAGTAAGTTCTCCCTGCTTGGTGGCAAAGATGGTGCCTGTCCACTCAAGGTTTGCATCTTTGTAGCTCTGCATGCCCAGTGGAAGAAGAGCTCATTTTTCCCAGGAGTTCTATATTGGCCCTCATTGGCCCAAGTTGGGCCATGTGGCAATGCTTACAGCAAGGCAAGGAGAACAAGGTGATGGAGATAAGGAAACCGAAGCCTATGGATTATCTATGAAGGAGGGTGGTTTTCTTAAAGGAAAACAGAGTGGTAGTATCAGAAGGAGGAGAAATGAACGTGGTAGGGGACAGGGGCAAAAACAGCAGACCTCCCGCCCTTGACTGTCCACATCTTACTGCTAAGAACTGAAAACTTGCGAACATGGCTCACTGCCCATGCCCACCTACCCTTGCCTCTGGCCTTTGAGTTATTCTATTCCCTCCCCTCCTAACTGATATATTAACCAAAGCCCTTTTAGTAGCAAGTGACAAAAACCCAAGCTAATCAGCTGGAGGAAACAAGGGAGTTTATTGCCTATGTAGCTGGAAAATCCTAGGGCACTGACTTCAGGCAGGCTTGGGTCCAGGTCCTCAAGGGGATAATATCAGGACTCAGCCTCTGCTTCCCTTTCTGTGGGCCTCTGGGTCAGGCAGGCTGTCCCACTGTGGTGGCAGAGATAGCCCTGGCAGTTTCAGGCTGCAGTGCCCCCCAAAAAGAGAGCCCCGCCTGTCCAGGACTTCCTGCAGAGTCCCAGGACTTTCTCTACTGGACTCCCACATCCATCCAAGAAGATACATGCTGTGGGTGGCCATACTTGGCCACATGTCCACCCGCAGGACCAGGGGTCAGGTCAGGCTCATCCAAAACAACTGATCTGAAGGTGAGGAAGGGGTGGTTCACAAAGGAGAAGGAGGCAGGAAGAAACTACAGATGGCCACTCCACATGACTTTACAGCCCACCCAAATCCTCCAGTGGAAAGGACATAGGGTTGGTGGACAGGGACCTGCCTTCCTGACTCCACTGCCCCTGACTCTCCAGGCCTCAGTTGCCTCAACTGTAAAATTAATATGCTCATCTCATCTTCCCACCAAGAGGGGTGCTGCTTGAATTGAGTGCAGAGGCTGATTCTTATATTTCTTTCCTCCCTCCTCTTCCTCCATACCTTTGCCCTGTTCGCTCATTCATTCATTCATTCATTCAACATCATGTGTGAGGCAAATAGTGATCAACAAAGCAGAACGGGCCCTGTCTTCATGGAGCTTACAGTCTAAAACCGATGATCGGGCAGCACTGGGTGGACAAGACCTCTACAGACATTTCCTTTTAGCCTTAGTTTGCCACAGTCTTCACCCAGCCCACGTTACTCCCTTGAATTATCTCTGCCTGTTCCATGAAGACATTTGAGTTTGCAAACTCTGGCCTACAGAGAGAAAATTTTTTTTTTAATTTTCTTTTTTGAGGTAGCGTCTCACTCTGTTGCACAGGCCAAAGTGCAATGGCACCATCACAGTTCATTGCAACCTCAACATAATAGGGTCAAGCAATCCTCCCACCTCAGCCTCCCAAATAACTGGGACTACAGGTGTGTGCCACTACACCCTGCTGATTTTTTATAGAGGTGGGACTTGGCCATGTTGGCCAAATGGGTCTCAAACTCCTGGCCTCAAGTGATCGACCACCTTGGCCTCTCAAGGTGCTGGGATTACAGGCAGGAGCCACTGTACCTGGCCCCAAATTTTTAAATCTATATATGTAATTTCAAATTATGATGCATGGCATAAAGGAAGCAAAGACTTGTTTTAGGTTCTAGGGCTGGGAAAGTCCTTTTAAATAAGGAGCAAATTCAGTTAAGAATGGAGAGATGGCCATGTGCAGGCGCAGACAGGAGGGCATCCAGGTGGTGGGGCGGCCCCTGGGAACGGGAAGGAACTTGGCAATTCTGAGAAGACCAATGGCTGGAGTGGGATGGGAGATGAGCTGCGTGAGGTGGGCGGGGCCTCTGAGGCCCAGGAAAGATTTGAGGTTCTGTTCCAAATGAGACTGGAAACCAATAGAGGGTTTATAAGCTGTGGGTAATAGGACACAATTTCAGTGGGGTTTTTTTTTTCATTTTATTCTTATTTCTATTATTTTTAGAGACAGGGCCTGACTCCGTCTTCTAGGCTGGAGTGCTGTGGAGCAATCACAGTTCACTGCACCCTCTACTTTGCAGGCTCAAGGAATCCTCCTGCCTCACCCTCCTGAGTAGGTGGGACTGCAAGCATGCACTACCTCCCCTGGCTAATTTTTTTTAAATTTTTTGTAGAGACTGGGGTCTCACTTTGTTGCCTAGGCTGGTCTTGAACTCCTGCCCTCAAGCAATCCTCCTATCTCTGCCTCCCAAAGTGCTGCAATGACAGGCATGAGCCACCATGCCCAACCTAGGTTTTAAAGATCACACTGGCTGCTGTGGTAAGGCTAGCTCAGATGAAATCGGGAAGAGAAGAAGGAAGGCCTATTGGGAGACAGATGAAGCCTGGAGCAAGAAATGTTGGAGGCCTGGGGCGAGGCCATGGCCCAGATAGACAGATGTAGACAGAATCAAGAGCAACTCTAGAGGCGGAATTGACATGTCCTGTCGAGGCATCAGACCAGGCTTAGTAATAGTCACCATCATTGACTTCCTGTCACTCACATTGGTTTGTGCCCACTAATTCCTTTAATCCCCACCTCAACCCTATGAGGAAGGTCACCTCATTATCTTCCCTTGAGCGATAAAGAAACAGAGGCTCAGAGAGGTTAAATAACTTACCCAAGGTCACCCAGCTGGTAGGTGGCAGAGGTGGAATTAAGCCCAGACAGCCTGGCTCTGGAACCCGAGCCCTTGCCCGCGGGGCTCTGCCGCCTGGGTATGCATTCTGTAAATCCCAGGGATTACCTATGACAGACCTTGGCCAACAGGTGTGGCCATCTTTTCTAACTTTCTTCCCCTCCTGTGCTAGAAGGCTTAGAATACAATCACACATAAGTTATCCCGCTTGGTTGACAGCCAAGAAAAATGAAGCCGTATACTTTTTCACATAAAAGAGAAAACTAGCCCTGTTCTCAGACAAAACATGCATAAGATGGAAATTAATTTGGTGCAAAGTTATTTTACTGTCTCAGTTACTTTTGGAGCATCTGTTCCTGGATGATACAGTGTACATGATAAGAGCACATATCCTGGAATTCTCCCCAGATTCACATCCCACCCCTGCGTGTTGTTGGCTGCAAGACCCTGAGGGAGCAACCTCCCCTCCCTAAGCCTCAGTTTTCACATTCATACAGTGAGAGTAATGCTAGGTCTGCCCCTCTCGTGGTTGCTGGGAGGATTAAATGAGATCATCTACACCAGGGGTTGGCTAACTTCTTCTGTAAAGGCCCAGGTCATAAATATTTTCTACTTTGTGATCCATATGGTCTTTATCACAACTACTCAGCTCTGACATTGTGGCATGAAACCAGCCAGACCATATGTAAACTAGTGGGTGTGTCTGTGTTTCAATAAAACTTTATTTACACAAACAGGCAGTGGGCCAGATTTGGCCCATGATCCTGATCTAGATGAAGGGCTTCCTCACCAGGGCCCAGCCCAAGAGAAATGCTCAACAAATGTCACCTGTCCCAATAGAAGCCAGGCTGAGACACACACACACACACACACACACACACACACACAGAATGTCCATGTCACTGAACAATAACAGGTGAATGAAAAGCCATTTCCCTTTACATCTGCCTGTGCCTGAGCAAGCCATGTTTGCTCATCGTCTGGACATACCTTGTTGAATCTTGTCAGGAAACTTTTTTCATTGCTCCTTGGCAGATAGCACTGTTTACTTTGTTTAAATAGCTGCAGGAAATAACACAATTAAGCAAACTAGAGACAAGGACAGTCAGAGTACTGAGTATTTTTTCTCAATTTATTATGCAATATTAAAGATAGACATAATAGAGTAATATTACAGACATCTGTGAACTGACCATTCAATTTAGAAAATAAAGGGAGGTAGCCTTCCTTTCAAAGATTCCTGGGCCCCCGAATTTCATGTTTATCATTCCCCCACATTTCTTTGTATAGAAGGGATCAGCAAACTTTTTTTATAAAGAGCCACACAGTAAATGTTTTTGTCTTAGCAGATGACATAGTCTCTATTTCAGCCACTCAGCTCTGCCACTGTAGCATGAAAGAAACCATAAGACAAAGCATAAACGAATGGGCATGTCTGTGTCTCAATAAAGCTTTATTTATAAAGTGAACAGCGGATCATATTTGGCCTATGGGCTTGAGTTTTCTAACCGTTAGAGTATTTCAAGCATGCTTTAAAACTTTACATACATTGTGTCTTTAGTAGACATTCTTTTGCAACTTGCTTTGTCCACCCAACATTATGTCTGTAAAATGTATCCATATTCATACAAGTAGCTGTAGTTCATTCATTTTTCACTACTGTATAATACTCCACTACTTGACTGTACCATAATTTATTTACCCATTCTTAAGATAGTCTTTTAGGGCTTCATTTGTTTCCCATTACATAGGATGCTGCAGTCAGCATCTTTGTGCATTTCTGAGGGGTGGAAACCTATGAGAGGAGTTTCTGGGTCATGGGGTATATGCATTCTTCACTATCCTGGATAATGGTAAAGAATTTTTGTTGTCTCTGGCTGTGTAAAAAGCCACTCTAGAACTTAGTGGCCTAAAACAACACTGACGTATTATTTCTGTGGGCTGGCCAGGTGGGCCTGCTGTTCGTCTCCCACAGTCCCCCTTATGCTGCTGTGCTTGGCCAGCAGGTGAGCTGGGGTTGCCTTGATGACACAGTGGGGCCTCTCTCTCATGTGGCCCTTCCTCCTGGGTTTGTCCAGGCATGACGGGCTCAAGTTCTAAGAGGCTGAAGATAGAAGCTTCAAAGCCCCTGGGTGCTGAGTCTCCAGAACTACTGGGCATGATGGAGCATACATGGTCCCAGCTACTAGAGAGGCTGAGGTGGGAGGATCACTTGAGCCTGGGAGGTCGAAGCTGCAGTGAGCCGTGAGCGTGCCACTGTACTCCACCCTGGGCGACAGAGTGAAATCCTGTCTCAAAAAGAAAAATGGTAGTTACATATTTATTTTAATATGCATTTTATATCTATATATGTGTGTATACAAATACAGATATATGTATTATATGTACATACAATATACATACATACATATGCATTCAAAAATACATATTATATGGAGCCTGTGATTTCCTGGTCATTATTGCTTAAGGCAAGCAAATAACTTTAAAATTGAGTTGATTTTTTTTTTTTTGAGCTGCAGTCTCACTCTGTCACCCAGGCTGGAGTGCAGTGGAATGATGTCTGCTCACTGTAACCTCTGCCTCTCACGTTCAAGCGATTCTCCTGCCTCAGCCTCCCAAATAGCTGGAATTACAGATGTGCACCACCACACCCGGCTCATTTTTTGTATTTTTAGTAGAGATAGGGTTTCACCATGTTTTCCAGGCTGGTCTTGAACTCCTGACCTCAAATGATCTGCCTGCCTTGGCCTCTCAAAGTGCTGGGATTATAGGCATGAGCCACCATGCCTGGCCTGATGTTTAAAAATACATGAATGGAATCATTACATGGATTGCTGGGATATGGAAAACCAAGCAAGTGGTGTACAACATTGGAGACAGGGAAGCACTAATTTGGTCCAAAACCCTCATGGTAGTCATGAGAAAACGGGGGCTTGGAAAGCAGGAGGCACCTACTTCAGTGATATCACAGAGCCAGGACAGTAAACGAGGACTCTGGGCTGTGCTATGTGCCATGGGCTGACCCAGAATTCACATCACTGAGCACCTGCTCAGGGGGCTGTTAATATTTTTAAACACGAATCATCTCCTGTCTCTCCTCTGCTCAGAGCCCTCCAGGGCCCCTCTCAAGATCAAAGCCAAAGGTTTTCCACTACAGTAGCTTTGCCCCGTCTCCCACCTTGATGATATTTCTGACCTCATCAATCACCCTCTCCCCAACCCTCACTCTACTCCAGCCACGCTGGCCTTCTTGCTATTTACTCATCCAACATACCAAGTATGCTCCGGCCTCAGGGCCTTTGCACATGCCATCCCCTCTGCCTGGACAGGTATTCCTCCAGGTGTCCACAAGTTTTGCTCCCTTGCTTCCTTCAAGTCTTTGTTCAAATGTCTCTTCCTCCATGGGACCTCTTCCTCCTCCTCCATGGCACCTTTCCGGATCACTGGAATTTCAAATCCCAGCTCCCCTTAGCCAGCTTTACTACCTCCTTCCCCACTTCATTCTTTTTAGAACCATAAGACTCTAAATGGAGCCAAAAAAAAATGTAATCATGTTTGGAGGATTGTGTTAGTGTGAGGTTCATAGATAGGAGGGAAACGTGTGTGCCACTGAGTGTGCCAGGGAGTCTGGGAGCCAGTTCTCTCTTGTGTTACCCAAAAAATATTTTGTATGCTTCTCCTCCACTGTGTGTTTTACTTATTTTTCTGCTGTCCTCCTCCCACTAGCATGTAAGCTCCAACCACTCAGTATCTCCAGCATCAAGATCTGTATCTCCTGGTGTGTTGCAGGTGCTGAGCTAATAGTTGTGAAATGAGTGAATGAATCCTTATTGGCTCTGTGTTGTTGACGCCCTCTCTGAAATCCACACGCTCACTTCGGTGTGTCCATGAGCGGAAGCCAGAGGAACTTGCAGATAGTGCATGAGCACCTTGCAGAGGCCTCTTTCTCTTTGCTGTGTAGATAGTCATCAGAGATGCCTGGAAAGCAGGAGGTCTGATGAGATCAATCTGTCCCTGGGCCAAACCATGACCAGATTTTTTTTTAACACAATCTTTTAGCACAGTGTTCCTCCATCTGGTTTAAAAGACCAGTTTTGGAGTTTGTGCTTTTTTTTTTTTTAAGTTTTTTTTATTATCATTTTCTTATTTTTTATTTTTAAAGACGGGGTTTCACCATGTTGGTCAGGCTGCTCTTGAACTCCTGACGTCAGGTGATCCACCCACCTTGGCCTCCAAAGTGCTTGGATTACAGGCGTGAGCCATTGCGCCCAGCCGGAGTTTGTGCTTTTTAATTTCCATTCCACCACGGACTGATACTTCAGTAAAATAAAATGAATTGCTAGAAAAATCCAATTAAAATTTTATTTATTTATTTATTTTGACATGAAGTCTTGCTCTGTAGCCCAGGCTGGACTGCAGTGATGTGATCTCAGCTCACTGCAACCTCCACCTCCTGGTTTCAAGCGATTCTCGTGCCTCAGCCTCCTGAGTAGCTGGAATTACAGGTATGCACCACCACACCCAGTTAATTTTTATATTTTTAGTAGACATGGGGTTTCATCTTGTTGTTGGCCAGGCTGGTCTCAAACTCCTGACCTCAAGTGATCCACCGCCTTATCCTCCCAAAGTGCTGGGATTACAGGCGTGAGCCGCCGTACCCAGCCAAATTAAAATTTTTTTAAACACAAGTCTAGAGAAACGGCCTTCGATGTCAGAGCAATCCCAAGTTGCTGCAAAAGTTTCTGGATGTTTACTTCTCAGTGCCTGACTCTCTTTCTGAACTTGTAACTGACGCATGGACCACCGTCTGGACAACAGACCTGTGGGACTAAGTCCCTTATGTGCCTTTGCCATTTTCATATTCTCTTCTCTTTCTCATAGATTAGAATTTTATGATCCAACCCCTTCAGCAAACAAAAGAAGAGGTGAAAAACTTCATTTTCTTTTCTTTCATAGTTGTTCACTCACCAGTTTTTGAGCACCTACTATGTGCCAGACAGGGAGCCACATATGGGGAGACTACAGTGTACAAGAGGGACCCAGCCCTGCCCTCCTGGAGCCCCCAGCCTAAACAGAGAGCAGAGGTTCAACAGTGAACTGGGATGAGTGCCAAGCAGGAGAACTTCATGCTACTCAGGGCTGACTTGGGTCAGAGAAGGCTTTTCTAGGGAAACAATATTTGCCTGGTAGAGAAGAGGGAGGTGTGGGTTCCAGGCAGAGTTAGCAACATATGCAAAGGCTTTGAGTCCAAAGACATTATTACAGTTTGTTTGTATCTATTTAAAATGGACAGTGTAGGTACCCTTAGATGCAGCAATTTCTGTCTTGTATAAGACAGAAAGACAGGCACTCTGAGATTGCTTGAGGAAGTATGTACATTTCATCTTGGGCTGTGATGGTAAAAACCGGAATCAACTTGGAGATCATCATCAGGGCACTGGCTGAACACCCAGTGATACTTCTGATTTTTGGCTTTCCATCCCGTCACTAAAACAAACAGAGTGTCTGAGCATATGGCTTAAGCAGAGTGAGTGAAGGAGCCCAGGAAAGGCAGTGAGGTTGGAGGGGTGGGTAGAGCCCACGTAGGGTCACTCAGAGTTTTGATTTTGCTTTAGGTACACAGGGAGGCAGACTGTACCCAGTGCCATGTTAACTACTCCTAGTGGACTGAGCAAAAAGAAGGTGCTGTGTAAATATTGCTTGTGGCTGTCATCATTGTTGTTACTGAAGTCTGGCACCATCAATAGCATAAACCCTGTCACACCAGTATCAAGAAATGTGAAGATAAGGCATCTTGACTTCAGAGTTACCTGCCAATTGCAAGACCCCAATCAGATGGATTGGCAGTCTCAATTCCCACATCTTTAAAATGAGGGAAGTAATATCGCCTGTTTTGTGGGATTGATGTGAGCTTTAATTACTTCATTCAGAGCTTTTATATGTTCATTCTTTCCTCTTACTTTAATTTCCTAAGAACGCATCATTTCATAAGAAAGGAGACCTCCAACCTGGGGTTGCAGGAGAAACTTTCCAGGTCACCAAGCAATGAAGCAAACCATCTAGGACTCCAGCCTAGATCTCCTGACTCAGAATCCATCTGTCTTTACTTTACTAAGCATTCTCTTATTTTATGGGGTTGACAGAGTAAGAAGGAGGAAATTTCAATAAGGAAACCATCAACAGAACTGGAAATGTTCCTGAAAGAAATGAAATTTTAAACAGCAATGAGTTACTGTTTTATACCTGTAAGATAGACAGAGATAAGCAATGTTTGATAACATATTGGATGTGGTTGTGGAGAAGCAGGACTCACTCAGTGCTTGGAGAGAATGCCCACCTACAATCTAGGGATCATCATTCAGCAGCATCCAAGAAAATTTAAGATGCTCTTGCCCCTGGACTCAGCGACTCCAACCACTGGGTACTTACCCAAAAGATAGACTTGCACATGTGCACAAAAATGTGTGTGTGTGTGTGTGTGTGTTGACTATAAGCTAATGCAAATATATATGTATATGCATATAGATACATCTATATGGTGAATATATTTTCTGCATGTATATCTGTGTGAATGTATACACATTTGTTGCATGTGTGTGTGTGTCATGTGTGTATTTGTTGCTGCTTAAATTACAGTCATAAAATCTCACAGCCACCCAAAAGTTAATGAATAGGAAGCTGGTTAAATTATGGGGAAACCACACATTAGAATGTCATACAGCCATAAATACAGAATAAGGAAGAACTTTACAAGCTCATGGAGAATGATCATTATCACATATTGTGAAGCAGCAAAAGAAAAAAGAAAATGTAGAACAGAATTTGTAGAATACTCCTATTTATTTTTAAAAAATGGAATAGATACATACATTACATATATATATTATATACATAAGTTTGTATATGTACAAAACATGTCTGGAAGTGAACTGGGTTCCATAAAGCTGGTAACAGCGGTTGCCTGTAGGCAGAAGACTTGAGGGGTCAGGGATAGGAAGAGACATTTTGCTCTATGCGTTTCATACTATTGGGATTTTCTACAATGCATCCATTACGTTTTCAATAAAAACTAAGTGAATGAGCTGTTGATGATTAGCATATCCCTCTCAACACAGTCCTTTTCTCAGCCAATTGTTCATAGAATTAGTACCTATGCTTTAGGTAAGCAAGCTGAGTTTGGCTGAAGCAGAAGGCAGATTTGTAACTGTGGCCTTGGGATACGCAGGTTTCCCTGTGAGAAGATTGGAGAGTGTGTCTTACAGTTAAGTTACATCATCTTTGCAGAGGAAAGGTGGTTCATTTCACATCTTTGCCCAAAATCCTAATGGACACTTAAGCCATACACGGCACTACTCAGTGGCGTAGTGGGCTGCAGGCTTGCCTACCTACCAAGCTAGCAGGTAGCATGAAGCTGGTGGCATGTACAAAATATGAGACCTTCGTGGCGTGCTTTTCCCTTCTCCACTTTTGATAGTGTCCTAGTATGTACCAGAAAAAACAATCACAACTGCAGTGAGAAAATAGCACCTTAAAACCAGCCTCAAAGTCAAGCAGATAGAACGGAATCTATGATGACCTGGGAAACACGTGAATTGTGGAGCCCACAGGGGCAGCTTGTGGTCACATACAATGCAGACATAGTGTTACTCGACCATCTTGTCATTCAAAAAGAAGCCATAAGTCCAGATTTTTGTGTTCAGAATATTCTCACTTTCAAACAAAATCAACTAATTTAGTTTTTCTTTAAAATATGCAGGCCAAGTAAAATATGTCTGTAGGCTAACTTTGACTGACAAACCACCAGTTTGCAACTCCTCATTTGGAAGCTGATAAAATTGCATGCTGTCTTGACCCAATAGCTTTTCTGTGCGTGACAAGGACACATCCTAATTATGTGTCCTTGGTGCTTTTTTTCTCCTCTTCCTTCAAAGGCATCAAGACAGAAGACAGCTTGAACCATTCCCCTGGCCAGAGTGGATTCCTCAGCTATGGCTCCAGCTTCAGCACCCCACCCACTGGACAGAGCCCATACACCTACCAGATGCACGGTCAGTGTGGCGCTTGGCCCCTCCCTGCCCGTCTCTAAGTCACCACCTAAGTTGGGTGTCCATTCATTCATTCATTCATTCAGCATATTTATTGAGCACCTACTATGTGCCAGTAGTGGGTGAAATAGATACGAGATCTGCCTTCATGGTCATTATCTGGCAGTGGGGAAAGACTAACAATAAAGTCGGCAAATAAGCCGGATGATCTTGGAAGGGGGTTGAATGTAATAAGGCAAATAAACCTGGTCTTTGCATAGAGAGTGATGAGCACTTGGGAGGTCAGGAAAGGTGAGATTTGTAACTTTAGATTCAAATCATAAGGGAAGGCTTTTTGAAGAGATCACATGGGACAGAAACCCAAAGGATGAGGCAGAGCAGCCACATAGACGTCTTAGGGAAGAACATCCCAGGCAGAAGGAACAGCCTGTGCAAATGCTGCATGCAGGGAAATGTCTGGATGTATTCGAGGCACAGACCTGAGACCCATGAGACTAGAGCAAAGTCAGAAGGCACGTAAGAGGAAAATATCTTAGAGAAAGAGCAAGGCACAATCACGCATGGCCTTGAGGCATATGGGGAAGAGTTTGCTTATATTTTAAGTGTGATGGGACAGGGAAGTCTTCTGTAGAGACTCAGAAATGTTGGGTGGTGGGAATATTGGACAGTCAGGTAAAGATGCTGTTATTCCAGGCAAGAGGTTCAAGGCTCTGCAGCCCCAGAGGGTGGCCTTGGACAGGGAAGAAAGAACTTCATTTTGTAACCCTCCAACCACATGCCATAAGGAACTAGCTCTCTGAGTTCTCCCATGCTCACCTCCATTCTTTTACCATCCAAGGGGCCTTCTCTGTTCTGATGCCCCCTTGGGAGTATGCTGGAGTTGATGCATGGAGCAGAGGGCTGGTGGCTGTAATTTTGGGGATCCCCATTCTGCTGTTTCCCTTTATATAAGCTGCTAAAAATGACAATCAAGGATCTGAAAAAGTAAAATGACAAGATGGTGGGCTGATGAGTGATTGTACTTTTTTTCTGAGACAGAGTCTTGCTATGTTGCCCAGACTGGGCTCAAATGATTCTGCCACCTCAGCCTCCAGAGTATCTAGGACTATAGGTGTGTGCTGCTGCACCCAGCTTTGATAGCACTTTTCCTTTAAAAGAAATAAATGATCTAAGTTATGTAGGAGGGGTTCTTCATTCGTTCATTCATTCTATATGTTGAGCACCAGCTTGACGTCTGGCACCCTTCTAGGCACGGAGGGCACAGCAGCCCACAAAGACAATACCCTCGTGGAGAAAGATGGACAGTAATCACCTGATAAACATAGATAATTTTAGATTTTGATAAAGCCTGTGACAGAAAAGAAACTACTTGCAAGTATTATCACTTCATCTTTTTTTATTTTAATTTTGTATTAAGGAAGTAATAAAAATGATTGTCAAGGGCAGCATTTCAGGGGAAAAAAACGTGAAAGGAGAACAAATAATCTTAGAGATGTGTGTAGGGAAAGCGGGTGATAAGCATTCATGCCCAGCCCTGGGAATAGCTTCCTGGAAAGGTCCATGTCCAAGTTTGTTGGTGATGCCATGAGCTAGCCTTGACCGAACATGCTAGGTGCCAGCTGATGCTGTGTGGATTCTCTCATACAACCTTCATGATGCTCTCAAGTGATGGGTCTGTATTATTCCCATTTCACAGAAGAGAAAACTGAGGCATAGAAGGAATGACTGATTTGTCCAACACCAGGCCCAGGAGTTTAGATTTTATTGTAAATGTAACGGCGAAGGGACTGTGTCAGATCTCCTAACCACCAGCCTCACTGCAAAGCCCGTGCCTGTAGCCACGGCACTCTCCTGACTCCTCCAGGTTGGGGGTGAATGATGGCACCAGTCCTGATAATAGAAGGTGTGTGAAGGCATGGAACTTGAACTTGCATTTGAGTCCATCTCAAGCCAATTTCTTTCCAGCTCTTCAAATAGAAACTGGACTTACTGTCTCAGGGCTTCTGAGGCCACAGAGTTTGAACTGGAAACCCAGTCCCCCATCCCATTTGACACCCCCTCAGCCACACAATAAGTGATCTAAGTTATGTAGGAGGGGCCCCCATTCATGCATTCATTCATTCATTTTATTGAGCCTCAGCTTGACGCCTGGCACCCTTCTAGGCACGGAGGGCACAGCAGTCCACAAAGACAGTCCCCTCATGGATAAAGATGGACAGTAATCAATTGACAGATAGATGATTATAGATTTTTATAAATCCTGTGACAGACAAAAACAGGGCGGCATGCTGGACCATGAGCAGGTCAGGAGTGGTATCAGCATTCAGCAGGTGGTCAGGGGTCTCCTAATGGAAAGGATGCAGCCACAGGAGGGGCCGGAGCCAGACCATGCAGGCAGCGGGAGCGCAAGAGCGAAGGCCCTGTGGCAGGAAAAGGCTCACAGTGTTCAGAGAATCCAGAGGAGCCTATCCTATCCTCCACAGACCAGGATATGCAGAGTAACGTTCTTTCTTCTCTGGTCCTTAAAGTAACTATGTGAGGTGGGCACCATCCGCCCTGCTTTCACAGATGGTGAAAGTGAGGCTCACAGAGGGAAAGTGACTTGCCCAAAACCACAGAGCCAATAAGCATTGGGAGCTGGGATTCAGACTCTGGTTTCTAGAATTCTAGAACCTGTGCTGCCTCCTCTAAATGATATTTCCTGGACTCCTTCAGGACTCCAGGCACTGTCCTAAGGTCTGCACATAAACCATGCCTCTTGATCTCTCCAATAGCCCCGTGACATGGGCACTATCACTGTCTTCATCTTACAGGTGGAGAAACTGTGGCACAAAGTGTTCCAGTAACTTGCCCAAGGTCACATGGCCATGGCAGTGGAAATTGAGCCAGGCAGTTGCCCAGACACATAACCCTTATGCCAGTCTGCCCCTCACACTCTCAGATCCGTCTAGAAGGTGATTCTCAGGGGTGAGCTTAGGGCCCCACCCCCCCCCACCTCAATCCCCACCAGCTAACATGTCCAGCTCTGCTCCCACCCTACCATGGGAATCGTTCAGGTTATTTTCTTATCCTTCTCGCAGCCCAGATGACAGAAGGGCAGCGGCAGCAGCTGGGCTTTGTCCCAATTAACTGCCTTCGGTCTGATGCTAATGGCTATAAACTGCTCTTGAGACAGCCCAGGCATTTTGCAAGCCTGACATATTCCTCCTTAAGTATTTTTTTCAAACACAAACACACAAAACGCTCACACACCATGCCCATGTGCTTCCTATTAACTTTTCTTTTTTTTTAAGTTGCTCCAGAGAAGAAATAAACTCTCAAACTACTGAGAGCATTTCAGAATGGAAGACGCTGGTTGAGCTTAGTTTCTCAGAGGAAAAAGAAATAAAGAAGATTGAGGTTTATGAACTTTTAGGCCTGAAAATGCTGATTTTGTGAAATTGGCCCATGACAGGAAACTAGCATGAATCTTTTCTCCTTTCTAAGAATTAAAATCATAATTTTGGCCTATAATTCCAGCACTTTGGGAGGCCAAGGCAGGTGTATTTATTGCTTGAGTCCAGGAGCTCGAAACCAGCTTGGGAAACCTGGTGAAACCCATCACAAAAAAAAAAAAAAAAAAAAAAAAAAAAAAAAAATTAGCTGGATATCACTATATCCAGCACAGACTATCTGCATGCTGTAGTCTCAGCTACTTGAGAGGCTGAGGTAGGAGGATCACTTCAGCCCGAGAGGTCAGGTCTGCAGTAAGCCATGATCATGCCACTGCACTCCAGCCTGGGCAATAAAGCAAGATCCTGTCTTAAAAAAAAAAAATTAGCTGGACATGGTGGTATGTGCCTGTAGTCCCAGCTACTCAGGAGGCTGATGTGGAAGAATTGTTTGAGCCCAGGAGTTCAAGGTTGCAGTGAGCTATGATCACCCCACTGCACTCCAGCCTGGGCAATAGAGCATGATCCTGCCTCAAAAAAAGAAAAAATATATAAAATTTTATAGAAGCAAAACAGATGCTCATGGTACTCACCTCATCATTTTTCAGATGAGTAAACTGAGACACAGCAACAGAGTATCTTATGGAAGATGGGAGAGCAGGCATTAGACAGGCCAGGATGCCTCTCACTGGGTCTTCTAGCTAATCTCACAAACTTCCAAAAACTTTCACACAGCCATCACCCCAAAAGGCCCTGGCTTGAGATCTGTATCTGTTTGGATAACACTGCCCCTCCACGGAATAGACAATAAATTTAAAAGAAAAAAGTTCACAGCTCTCGTTCAGCCTTTGCATGGTGGTTTATTTTCTTTATTTTAAGTTCACCCTGGGGTTTTTATAGCTGAAGTGTATTTCTTATGGGTTTGATTTTTTTCTTTTTGGCTTCTCCTGATAAAACACTGCTATTCACAGAAATGACCACAAAGATTAAAAAGAGGGGGGAAAACCTCTCCATAGTATGTTATAAGAAGTTTCTGGTGCCCCAGAGGAGTTAAGAGCTCTGGATCTGCGCTGTGGTCAGTCCTGGCGGTACCCCACACACAATGGCGTAAGTGCTCTGTGCCTCAGTTCCCTCACCTGTGAAACTGGCAACATAGTGAGAGAGATGATGACATGAGGCTTCGGGAGACTAAGTAAAATGATTCATGGTCACATCAGATGAGATCCATAAAGGCTGGATTTTCTTTTTATTATCTCTGTTATTCCTTCCTTAACATGGTAGTTAAAATCAAGTAAAAGCAGGGACTCTGAAGTCAGATTGAGTTAACATCCGAAGACTGCTGCAAACCAGCTCTATGACCTTGCGCTCAGTTACTTCTCAGTACTTCAGTTTCCTTCCCTGTGAAATGGGGACACTAATAGTACCTTCTTCGTGGGGTGCTCTGATGACTAAATGAGCTCATGTATGTGAAGTATTTAGAGCAGCACCAGGTACAAACCAATGCTCTCTAATTGTCGTTATTGTGATTGACATTGTTAGCCTCACTTCAGGCTTGATGGGCCCTGTTCTTTCCAAGTTCACATCTATTTCCTGAACTCTCCATTTTAGTTAAGTGGTCAGGGTAAGAGAAAAGAGGAATACTAATTTGAGACTGTGGGACCGTCTGCATTGGCATAAATTCCCCTTCCAGTGAACTCTGTGTTATAGGGGGACTTAAAAGCAGGCTGCGCGCAGTGGCTCATGCCTGTAATCCCAACACTTTGGGAGGCTGAGGCGGGTGGATCACCTAAGCTCACGAGTTCAAGACCAGCCTGCCCAACATGGCAAAACCTCATTTCTACTTAAAATACAAAAAATACCTGGGCGTGGTGGCACATGCTTGCCATTCCAGCTACTCGGGAGGCTGAGACAGGAGAATGGCTTGAACCCGGGTGGCGGAGGTTGCAGTGAGCTGAGATTGTGCCACTGCACTCCAGCCTGGGCAACAAAGCAGGACTCCATCTCGAAGAAAAAAAAAAAAAAAAACAGTGGAAGCCCTGTCCAGTGGAAACTCCTTTTGCATTTATGAAGGGCCAGGGAACATAAAGACTGAAGCTTAGAACCCTTCCAGCAGCCATTCAGGAGCAACATGGAAACATGCAAGCCAAGGGTGTGTAGGAAATTAAAAGTTCAGTAAAAGCACTTACAACTCAGAGATCTCAGCTTGAGACCTCCAAGGCCGGATTGTGTTGGATTTAGCAAATCTCTATGTCAGATTCATAAAATCTACCACCAGTAAACTGTGTGACTTTGGACAAGTCACAAAGCTTTAATGATCTGTGTTCCACAGTTCTAGTGCTAACAAGTGTTCCAGGAAAAAATAAAGGGGTAGGGGTGGTTTGTGGCCATATATATCAAATACATTTAGTAAATAGAGTGTGCCACAAAGTTAAAATAGACATCTTTGCTACAGGACTTTTCAGAGCCTTTGCAGGCTGTTGTACCTTGTACTTTTCCAGGAATAGAATTCAAGAGGCAGTTTTTCCAGGCAGAAGGGATGAGAGCCCTTCTCTCCAAACTCGTTCTGTGGTCACTGAGAAGTCCTGGACGATCTTTTAGGTCCCTTCCTTTATAAACATTCTTTGATTTTCTATTTTTTTTTAACAATGAACACGTATATATTTCTTTTTCCTGTGTTTTAATAAAATTGTTTCTTTTTGAGACGGAGTCTCAGTTTGTCGTCCAGGCTGGAGTGCAGTGGCACAATCTCGGCTTACTGCAACCTACACCTCCTGGATTCAAGTGATTCTCCAGCCTCAGCCTCCCAAGTAGATGGGATTACAGGTGCCAACCACCATACCTGGCTAATTTTTGTGTTTTTAGTAGAGACGGGGTTTCGCCATGTTGGCTAGGCTGGTCTTGAACTCCTGACCTCATGTGATCTGCCCACCTCAGCCTCCCAAAGTGCTGGGATTACAGGCGTGAGCCACTGTGCTTGGCCTTAATTTTTAACTGAAATATAACTCACATACATAAACTTCCATCTTTTTGGGGGGGGCAGGGTCTCTCTCTGTCACTCAGACTGGAGTGCAGTGGTGCAGTCACAGCTTACTGTAACCTCCGCTTCCTGAGCTCAAGCGATTCTCTTACCTCAGCCTTCCAAGTAGCTGGGACTACAGGCGCCCACCACGCCTGGCTAATTTTGTTTATTTTTTATAGAGATGTGGTTTCATTGTGTTGCACAGGCTGGCAAACTTCACCTTTTTAAAGTGTTCACTTTAGTGTTTTTAGTATGTTCACAGATTTGTGCAACCATCACCACTATCTAATTTCACAACATTTTCATCACCCCACAGGGAAACCCCATGCCCATTAGTGTCTCTCCCTAGTTCCCTCCCTCCGATATATTCCTTTTCTAATAATAAAAAAAAAGAACACATGAATTTTTTAAACAGGTTATGCCTTTACCTAGTTCAGCCATCTGTAGAAATCTTTCTCCTACCCTCATTCTGCATCCATCCACTTTCCAAACCCCTAACAATTAACCACTTGTAATAGTTTCAGGGGAACCCATTCAGAACTTCTTTTTGCAAACATAAGCAACATATAAGTAGTCTATTATATTGTATGTTACTATTACCAGAATTAGTTCATATGTGATTCATAAATAAGAAAACTATGTTAGTATAACTCTGAAGTTACATTTTTTCGTTTGCTTCTAGGAGTTTCTCTACCACGTTGTTGTTGTGCCTTGATGTAGTTTTCTTCATGATTCTTGTGCTCTGTGTTCACTGAGACTCTTAGATCTGCAGATTTATAGTTTTCATCAAATTTGGAAATTTTTCAGCCAATATTTCTTCAAATTTTTTTTCCAATGTTCTGCCACCCCTACCTCCCACCCCAAGTTCATAAATCTTTTCTTCAGTAGTATCTGATCTGCTGCTAATTACACCCAGGTCATTTTTCATCCCATACATCATTTCCATCTCCAGAAGTTTGATTGGGCTTTTTAAGATAGTCTCACTCTGTCACCCAGGCCGGAGTGCAGTGGTGCAATCTCAGCTCACTGCAACCTCTGCCTCCAGGGTTCAAGTGATTCTCATGCCTCAGCCACCCAAGTAGCTGGGATTACAGATGCTTACCACCATGCCTGGCTAATTTTTGTATTTTAAGGAGACACAGCGTTTTGCCTTGTTGGCCAGGCTGGTCTCGAACCCCTGAGCTCAGGCAATCCACCCACCTCAGCCTCCCAAAGTGCTAGTAGAGGCATGAGCCACTGTGCCCAGCCTGGGTCTTTTTTTTTTTTTTTTATAACTTCCATGTCTCTACTTAACATGTCCAGTCTTTCTTCTGGCTTATTGAACAGATAGAATCCAGATTTGTAAATGTTTTAATGTCCATGTCAAATTCTATCATTCCTGTCATTTCTGGGTTCATCTTCATTGATTTTTCTCCATGATAAAAATTTTATTTTTCTGCTTCCCTGCATGCCTGATAAGTTTCAATTGGATGCCAGACATAAATTTTACCTTGTCAGTTGCTGAATATTTTTGTATTCCTATAAATACTTTTGAGCTTTGTTCTGGGATGCAGTTAGGTTACTTAGAAACTGTTGGATTCTTTTGAGTCTTGCTTTCAGCCTTGCCAGCTGGGATCAGAGCAGCATTTAGTCCAGGAGACATTTTTTCCACTACTGAGGCAAACCCTTCTGAGTGTTCTACCCAATGCCCCATGGATTGTGAGGTCTGCAATTCTGGCAGGTGGGAACAGGAATTACTCCCAGCTCCATTATGAGCTCTGAAGGTTGTTGCTTCTGATCTTTTCAAGTGGTTCTCTCTCAGCTCTGGGTAGTTTTCTCACACCCATGTGCTCACTGGTTCTCAGGTGGCCACTCAAGGAAAACTGTGAGCAAACCTTCAGAGCACTCCCAGAGAAACTCTCTTTTTCTGGGAGTTCTGCTCTGCCAATTTCAGCCACATTAGCCTCCTCTGACTTGCAGCTCCATCTCCCCAGCTCAAAGAGACCACAGGGCTCCACCTGGGTTTTCCCTTCCTGGAAACTCTATCCTGGGGCAATCACACAGCTCACCATCTGTTTCTCCTCTTGCAAGGATCACTGTCCACGCCTGATGCCCAACGTCTTGGAAACCTAGTTTTCAAACTGTTTCAGCTGGGAGGGTAAATCCAGACCTTGTTACTCAGTCTTGGCCAGAAGTGGAAATTCCACTGCTTTGGTTTATTTGTAATTTTTCCAGAGCATAGGCTAACAGCAGCTGAATGTGAAATATCAAACACAGGCAAATGAAGCAAGCCTTGTATGAGTACAATTCTGCTCATAATGCCCTATGCACTTGCTCTTCCTCAGTTTGGTCACATGCTCTATTTTGGAAGAACTAATTTTGCAATTCCCGCCAATTTTTGTGCATTTTGTCCTTGTTTCCGTAATTCAACACCTCCATCATCTCTTCATCACCTCAATCAAGATACTTTTACCTCCTTTTAAAAGCAAAGATCTTGATTTAATGTAATACTTTTCAGTTTATTATTTACACACTTAATAATTTTTTCACCGTGCTAACGTTTTTACGAGGATTGTCACTGCTTTGGTTAATACTCTGGTTACAAAGTGGCATTGCTTTGGAGCAGTCAGTGCTAACGCGACTTTTTTCCGTAAGCTCTATGATTTTAGTGCATGGATTTGCATAACTCATGGCCTTTCAAGAAGGCATTATCACATGAAGACAGAAACTCTTGTATATATTCTTTTCACAGATAACATACTGTGTACACTCTTCTGCACTTTGTTTTCCTCATTTAGCTATATACCTTGGAGAGAACTTGATAAATCAGTATATAGAAAGAGCTTCCTCATTCTTTTTCACGGATGCCTATTATTGCATTGAATGATGTGCTATAAATGATTGAACTAGTTCCTTACTGGGTGCCATTTGGCCTGTTTCTAGCCTTTTGCAACTGCCTGCAAAATGGTTATGAAAACCCCTATCTGTATATTATTTTAAGTATATCTGAAGGTCAAATTTCCAAAAAGTCAGATTTGGGGTCAAGGGACAAGTCTGTATTAAAATTTGGTAGATATCTTCAAGTTACCCTCCATAGGGATTCTACCCATTTAAACTCCCCCCAGCAGTGTCTGGGAGTACCTGTTTTCACAAAAACTCACCAACCCAGTGTTATGTAATTGTTGAAGTTTTTGGCAACCTGATGCATGAAGAAATGGTGTTTCAGGGCAGTAGTAATTTCTATGTCTTGTCCCACAAGTGAAGTTGAGCATCTTTTCAGATCCTTGACTGATTTGTATTTCCTTTCCTGTGAATCAGGAGATTTGACTTGGAAAAAGTAGGCAAAAGAAAAGCAATTAAGTACTAGGCATACCAATATTTAAGAACATTATAAAGCTTCAATAATCAAAGCAACAGGCTTCTAGCATGAACACACTCACTGATCAATAGAAGAGAACAAACAGTCCCAGAGAGACCCACACATTTAGTATGTGCAGAAGGTGACATCTTGAGTCAGTGGGAAAATATGAACTATTGAATGAATGGCATTGGAACAACTAGTTAGCCATCTGGGGAAAAGTATCCATTCCTACTACTAGAAAACAAATCCAAATGCATTGACGGTTTAAATGTTAAAAATAAAACCATAAAAATACTAGAATGAGAATAAGTGCAATTTTTTATTACCTTGGAGTGGAAAATGCTTTTCCAACCATGACTCAGAAATCCAAAATCCATAAATGAAAAGATTGACAGGTTCAACTACAGATTTTTTTTTCTTTTTGGCATGGCAAAGAACACCAGAAGTCAAAACAACAAAACAAACGACAAAAAACAAGCAAACAAAACAAAAGAAACAAAATGACAAACTGAAAAGAAATATTTACATCCGAAATCACAAACAAGTGTTACTTTTTCCAAAATGATTCCCTTAGTCTACGGATTGAACCTGCTCTAGGATGTGGTTCTTCTCAATCAGGATTTCAATCTCAAATAGTACAGAGACGTGCAGGTAATGTAAAAGAGAGACAGGAGCTAGGTGTAGGGTTTTAGGGAGTGGTGGGGACTGTAGCAAACTAGAGACTACACCCCCCACCGACTGGGGATAGGAGGTGTTACTTGGCTTCAGCCCATTGCTGCCCCTCTAGAATGGATCCCAAGGAGACCAGATCTTTCTGTTTTTCAAAGTGATCCTGAAAGCTCTATTTAATGTGAAATCTCCTTACTCTTTTTCAGTATGGACAATTGAGATAAACACTCTCTTTGAAACACCTTGTGAAACACACAAGCACGTATAAGGCTGGCTTCATGCCCACACCTTGCAATCTTGTTCCATATTTTCTTAACTGAACCACAGGTCCCAAGATGACTGGATGGAACAAATTACAAGCCAAGAGGTGACTTGGGGAGGCACACAGATCACCTCCTTTGGGTTCCCACCTCTGAATTATTTCATCAGTAAGGTGTGTCCCAGAGAACCCGAGTGACGGGCGTGGTGATAGCTGAGGGTGGAGCCCAGTGACCTCCTCATGGTGAGATGGAGCCATTTCCCTATTTCTCCCTGGCCATGGCAACTTTCAGGCTGTCCCAGCCCAGCCAGTTTTGAGCAGCCTAAATCTTCCTGATCTCACTGCATCAGTCGAGACAGGAGCCAGGCTTGGCATCCTATGGGTTATTGGACTGAGGCCGAGATTCCTACTGTGAATCGGCAACTCTTGTGCACACAATGGGTGGTGTTTGTTTGAAGTGGGTGATGTTTCCCCATGCATGTCATCATCCTCGCCCTGTGCAACACCTCCAGCCTGGGGGTCACCCTCTCATCCCCTTCATGTGCACTGGCAGGCTTGCTGTCTTTTGCTTGAGCTGAAGTCTCTGAATTTAGAATGTATAGAGTTTAAATGGAGAGTTTTTCCTCTGGTTATATAACAAGTTAGATTTGGTGACCCTTATCTCCAAAAGCCACTAGAGGTAACAGGTGGAAACAGCTGGAAAGATTGAGAATGAGTTTGGGATCAGGATTAGTTTAACAGCAACTTGCTAAGGCAGTGCTTACCCTTCTGTGATGATGGAAATGCTCTGCATGGCAGTGCAACGTGATAGCCCCTAGCTGCAGGTGGCTACTGAGCACTGAAACGTGGTTAGTGCAACTAAGGAATTGAATCTTTAATTTTAATTTTAATTAATTGTAAATGCACCTACTCTATTGAGCAACACAGCTCTAAGCTAACTCTTAGGTTGTGTTATGGACTGAATTGTTTCCCCCCGCCTAAAATTGATATGTTGAAGCCATCACCTCCAGTGTGATGGGTTTTGATGATGAGGCCTTTGGAATGTGTAAGGGTTAGATGAAGTCATGAGGGTGGGGTCCTCAGAATGGGATGGCTATTCTTATAAGAAGAAGGAGGGAGAGAGATCTTGACCTCCTTATCTCTCCCTGAATGCACATACTGAGGACAGGCCATGCGAGGACACAGCAAGAAGGCGGCCATCTGCAAGCCAGGAAGAAGGCCTTCACCAGGAATCCAACCAGCTGGCACCTTGATCTTAGACTTCTTGGACTCCAGAACTATGAGAAATAAATGTCTGCTGTTTAAGCCACCCAGATGACAGTACTCTTGTTACAGCAGCCTGCGCTAAGACAGTAGGCTTTTCCTAGACATGCAAAAGCAGGGGTGGAAAAGCTAATATCCTGAAATTTTGTTTCTCTTGTGGAGACGCTTTACCTTCTTCTCTTCTTGCCCCCACTATCAGATGAATTTTCAAAGCAAAGCAGGTCTACAAGTGGCATCAAGAGCTGGTGAGTGGCAGGAGCTGGTGCCTTCATATAGCCGTCATCCCAATAGATGTTAAGGGAGCATCTCCTCTGTGCCAGGCACTGTGCCAGGTGCTGAGAAAACAGAGGTGAGCAAGACAAGTACAGTCCCTGCCCCCCTGGAGTTCACACCAGGGTGGGGAGTTAATAATCCAATTGGATAATAATCCAGTGAGGGCACAACACATGTAAAATTGCACCGGTAAAGCACTAGGAAGCAGGGGCAAGATGGAGTCTGCAGACATCTGGCTCCAAGCCTGTGTTCTTCACCCTGCCACTGGTCACAGACCAGATGCCTCAGGAGCCAGCCCACAAGGTCAGTGTGTGAAGATGGCTGGATGGGGCCTGTGACAAACTAGGGAGTCCCAGCCCTATATACTGGGGTAGCCCCAACCCATTAAAACTAGTTATTGCCACACCATAGATTAGTTATTCAAAAGTTAAGTTTAAAAAAAAACAAATGCCCGAAATCTTTTGTAAGAAATTTCCCAATTAAAAAGATTTAAATTGGTGACAACAAATTTTTAAATAAAATAAAACTTACTGTGCAAGCCAGAGCTCATCTAGAGATTGGATTCAGCCCACAGGCTGCCATGTTGCTGTGTTCTCCATCATGGATAAAACTGATATGAAGGCAGAGCACTCTGAGCTCAGAAGGGGAAGAAATGGGGGTTAACACGTTCAGAGATTGGGTGCAAGAAGGCAGAAGGGCCACCGGTTCTGGATGTGTCCTGTCTCTCTTGGCCACTTTAGCTGGAAGAATCATGATGGTGTGGTTTCTAGAATAAGAGTTGACGTTGAACAAGGGCTCAGCCCATAGAGAAGCTTATTGAAGATATGCTGGGGCAACTCTGCCTAGCCATCCTGTAAGCTCACCACTTACTTTGATGGGCAGCTATGGCTTTTATCCACATTTTCAAGGCCAAAGACAGGTGGGACCAGAATGATGCCATAATGATTGTCACCAGTGGGTGGCCAATTTGGGGTTGACATAACTGTATCGGTAGCAGGAGAGGGGAGCCATAATCAGGTCCTTCTCAATATTTAAGGCTTACCTACTCCTTTTACCCCTTTCTCTATATGTAACACTGGTGCCTCCTACATCCTTTTCCTCATATCTCCCATTCATTCTGTCCACAAAGTTACTAACTTTTTTATTCTCCGCACTTAACTACAAATCCAGCCCACCACCTGCTTTTGTAAATAACTGCTGTCTTTACATTTGGCCCATATCTCCCCAGCTCCTGTCCTGCTCACTAAGTTTTTGTAACACTTCTTATAAGTTTCATTCACCCCATCTCTCTTTCTTTTTTCTACAACACATAATTTAACATCATTAAATATTCAATTAGGAATTATTGAATACAGTACAGTTACTATTGAGCACATTACTATAGCATTCTTACAAAGTTCAATCTATGTTAAAGCCCTGAAGAAAAAATCCTATATGTAAAATGGGCTGATGTGCTAGAACGGAGGCTGCAAACTTTTTCTGTAGAAGAGACAGATAGTAAGTATTTTAGATTTTGAGGGTCATAGTCTCTGTCCCAATTACTCGTAACTCGGTCGTTGTAGCTTGAAAACAGCCATAGTCGAAACAACAATGAATGGGCAAGGCTGTCTTCCAAGACAGTGCTATTCACAAGAGCAGGGGGTAGGCTGGATTCATCTGAGCTCTGTGTTCTAGGGTGATATTATTAAAACCAGTTCTTACCTGCCTGAGTGTTTGGTTGGATATTTGAAAGTCGGGTGGGACCTGGGAATGGTCTTTGTTTTGCTGGACTTCCCATGCATGGCAGAATGTCTATACCTCTGTCACCTTCCCAACAAATGCCACTAGTTCTTAAATAAAAGTATCCCCATGAATTTCCAGGCACCCCCTAGGGGTACTGTAGCCCCCCAACCACTGATTTACACAGTGGCAGATTCAGGCATGGGGAGAGATGGCTGTGGTGTAGAAATGGACATCTGTCCTTCACTCAGCAAACATTCACCAGTGCAGGCTCTGTTGCAGACAGCATGCGAGGCATGGGCCCTGCAGCCCCAGGCTGACAGTGAAGCCCCACTTCGTGGAATTTAGACCCCAGAGAGAGGAAACAGGCAGTGCATTAGTCCGCTTGACCCACCATAACAAAACACCATGGTCTCGGTGGCCTAGGCAACAAAACTTTATTTTCTCAGCCCTGGGGGCTGGAAGTCCCAGATGGAGGTGCCAGTGGATTCTCTTCCTTGTTTGGACTCGCTTGTATGTGCTTGCTCTGTGAACACATGGCACTCCTCTTTGGGTTCACAGAGAGAAAAATCTCTGGCGTCTTCTTTTTTTGAAAGACAGGATCTCTTTCTGTAGCCCAGGCTGGAGTGCAGTGGTGCAATCATAGCTCCCTATAACCTCGAACACCTGGACTCAAGCGATCCTCTCATCTCAGCCTCCTGAGTAGCTGGGACTACAGATGTGCACCAGCCTCCTGCTTCTTATAAGGACGCCAGTTATGACCTTGCAACTCTTATGACCTCATTTAATCTTCGTTACTTCCCTGGAGGCCCTGTCTCCAAATACAGTCACATTGGGGATGACAGCTTCAACATACAAATCTGGGAACCACAATTCAGTTGCCAACACACAGAGGGTAAGGAAATGAGCAAATGATGAGATGATGTCAACTGTGATGAGTGCTCCAAGGAGAATGAACAGGGAGATGTAGTGTAGAGAAACCGGGAAGGATGCAGGTTGCAAGTGTTGCCAGCAGATAGGAGGCCAAGCAGCGAAAAGCCAAGGGGAGAGGGGTGGCGAATGAGCTGGCAAGTGCTGAGGTCAGGCCCTGCAGAACCGGGTGTGTGTGTGTGTGTGTGTGTGTGTGTGTGTGTGTGTGTGTGTGTGTGTATGTTTTAAAATGTGGCAGGTGATCTGGTTTGCATCTCAGAAAGACCAGTTGACTGCTGGGATGAGTGGACTGTGTGGGAGGACAGGGGCTGCAAGGAGCCCAAGAGGGAGCTGTATCCTGAGACAGCGCCTGACCCGTCCCTGGGAGCTCTATCCTGTGACAGCGCCTGACCCATCCCTTGCTCTCCCTTCCCCCAGCTTCTCTAGGTCAGACACAGTGAAGCCAATATTCACAAGCGTACCTGTGGCAGTGCCTGCTGGACCTCAGTGACCCCATTCAGAAAATTCTAGAATCATCACAACTTACCCTTTTACTCTCAAAAGAACGAAGGCCCAGAGCATGGCTTTGATGCCATTGCTTTTGTGTCACTGGTTTATCATTTCATTTGTCATTTTCATTTCTGACGTTTCCAGAAATGAGAACAGGGCCCGCAACCAGGGTCTGCACCTGCAACATTTGTTGAAAAGGTCATAGAAGAAATCTCTCTGTCATCTGATCATCAGCAGGGGTGGGGATGGGGGTGGGGGTAGGGGAGTGGAATGAGAGGAAAAAAAAATGCACCAAATTTTAAAAACCAGTACAAAAACACAAAAAATGCAGAGTCCTAGCCAAGGTACAAGTCCCTGCCCTGCTAATTCCTTAGAGATAAAAGGGGAGCAGTCTGCTACCAGCCCCTGCAGCCCAGCCTTCTGTTCAGAAATTGAAAGGGGTAATTAAAGGTTAGGGGAAATACAGCCTCAGGCAGGGAGCCATTTATTAGCAGAGAGGCACAGACAGACACACAGACCCTTCAACTCCCCAGTTCAAAGAGGAGGCACAGCCAGGACGAAAGCCAGGCTATAGGCTACTCAATGTGCACCCTTAAAGCAAATCAGATTTTTGCTGCTCCTAAAAGTTCAGGTAGTAAAGTGGGGACCAGAGCCCAGATTCCACCTGCCTTTGAGCTGTGTCCTTCTTTCCCTGGATCCAGGGAACGTGCAGAGAATTTCTGATTTTTGCATTATTTCCCATTCAGGAGCTCACACGTGTCCCAGGAAGGCAGCTTAACTCTCTAGTCCTGAATCTACCTGCCTTCTTACACGGCTTTTTATTTTTCATACATTTATTTTAAACCACATCAGTGCTATTAGTGTGTGTCTTTCCAGAACATTCTCTCTGTATTCATTTACAAGCTTATATTTCTTCTCACCAGTAGAAAATCCTGTTTTTTTAAACATAAGTAATATCTTGGTGTGCATCTTGTTTTGTAAGTTGTCTTTTATATTTTTCACCAATTAGTATGTCTCGGAGATCTCTCAAAGTCGGTGCAAACAAACCCTCTTCAGTCTCTTGTCTGGCTGCTGCAGATACTGCAGTACCGCATTGAGAAAGCCAGATGCCGGGGTTGAATCTCAGCCTCTGCACTCACTGGTTGTGAGACTTGATTTTCTCATCCGTGACATGGGGTCTATAGGAGTAGCTTTTGTGAGACTGGATGGGATAATATACGCATGGGGCTTAGGACAGGGCCTGGGACAAGGTCAAGTGCTTCCTTGTGTTGGCTGTCATGGTCATTGTTATGGATATATGGCCATTCCCCTTTAAATGGGCAAAACTTCCCACATTTCACTGCTTTCACAGAGAAGCCTGCAGTCTCAAATTTTGGTCACTGCAGCCATTTGCTGTCCCTGTATGTGTCTCCCTTTGTGGCAACCAGGCCCCCCTTCCAGTTCCTGCAGCAGGCCTCACCAGGTCCTGCCACACTTTGCACCTCTGCCACTCCAGCCCTAAATTGCAGCCTGTAAGAACTGACAGCTCATAAAGAGTGTGCAACCCCTAAGACCATAGCTCAGGGCCATCTCAGCTGCTGCTGCATGTGGGCCCTAACCGGCTGCCTGACCTTTAAATTCTCCAGAATCCGCAGACTGGCCTGGTGACAGACCCCTGGGACCAAAATAGGGACATGGATAAAAAGGCTGATCAGGAGGATTCCACCCTGGGGGTTGGGGAGTGGGACTTGTGGCCTCCAAGGCCCAGATTCTTAGAATTTGCTGTTGCTGAGGCTGTAACCTCTGTCCTTATGCCTCGTGACCTGCGTGGGGTCATTAGACACGTGGAGATTTGATATCACACATCGGAACAGCTGGCCGGTGGCACTGGTCTTGAAGGTTGGGTCAGGTTACTAAAAAGGACAGGAAAGCTCATCTTCTGATATTTGCTCAGCATGGGAAAATATCAGGAATGCCATACCTTCTCTCTGGGACACATCTTCCCCATCTGTAAAATGGAAGAGTTGACTAGAAGTCAACTTTTAAATCCCAGCCCACATCAAGAAATACATTCTACGTCACAGCTGGGTGCACACCTAACGTGCAGATATATGCCTGCACATCTGGTTACAAAGGCTCTGAAAATCAGCACCCCCCGACTTATGAAGTGTTTTGCGTTCTGATATTTTCTCTTCTATTTCCCTAAAGGAAAAAACAAATAGAAAACAAAATAAAATCCTCTTCTATTTCACTTTAAAAGTTGCTGGTCAGGACACATAAAGTGATTGTGCATTGTGCTAAAAGGCTATGACCTACAGTTTGGGACTCTCTGGACAAAATGACCTCTGAGGTTCTCTCTGATGATGATTTGGCAATAAAAAGTCTGAATTTTATTTTTTTTTAATAATAGTTTTATTCTGTTTGACTTTAAAAGCATTGTATATTCATTGTAGAATCACTGGAAAATACCATAAAAGCATCATGAAGATATTTTTATTAATAAGTTATATTCCCACCATTTGATTAAGCTGTTTTGTTTTGTCTTTGGTTCTATTCATACCTTTTAAGTTCTTAATTTAGCATATGAATTATCCTGAGCAAACTAAGATTATGTTCAGTCTGTTGACTTAAATTTTATGGGGATTTTAATACTGTGCACATTTCCTTATTTTATTTCACTTTCTTTGCAAACATGCTTTTGAATGACTTTATACTACTCCGCTGAAACAATGTGCCATAATTTAACTAATCATCAGTGATGGGCATTTAAGGAGTTCCTAGCTTTTTCAATCTAATACAGGTTCAGCAAACGACAGCTAACCAACAGGCTACCTGCTTTTATAAATAAAGTTTTATTGGAACAGCACCACACCCATTCATTTTCATAATGTCTACAGCTGCTTTCTTGCCACATCACCAGGGTTGAGTAATTGCATCAGAGACCTGCGAAGGCTAACATATTTATTCTCTGGCCCTTCCCAGAAAAAGTTTTCTGCCCCAGGTTTAATAGACGATGCCACAAAGAGTGTATTTGTACTCACATCATTGTGCCATGTTTGGCTATTTCTGCCTTCTTAAGGATATCTATTAAATATACATGACATGGAATTGGTAACATGCAATTTGGTAAAACATGCAATTTGGTAAAAACCCTGAGGTTTCTGGTTGTCCCAGAATGAATTTTGTAAATGACTGGGTTTAAATGGAAAAACAAAAAACCTTTTTATGTATTTAACAGTGCTATGGTTGCTGGTGACCATATAATTTATTGTTCGAACCTGGACGTTTTTTAATATGAAAGGTAGCACCATTAAATATTATGCCAGGACAACAGCTTAATCTGGAGTGGCTATGAGTCCACAGGATACACCTTAGCCATGGGCAATACATGGAATCTTGTAGAAATGGTACTCATTTTATGAGTCTATGGACGGCATGGGTCTTGGTTGACCACCCACTGCTGTGTGACTTTAGACAGATTAATATGTCTCTCTGGTCCTTCATGTTCTCCACAGTCATGCCAGCCACCACCAGACTCTTTTGCAAGTTACTAAAACCCAATTTGAACTAGGTTAGAATTTTAAAAAGCATATTTAAGCTACAGTAAGCAAAACAGCATGGTGCTGGTACAAAAACAGATCAATGGAACGGGATAGAAAACCCAGAGATAAAGCCACACACCTACAACCATCTGATCTTCAACAAAGTGGACAATAACAAGCAATGTTAAAGGATTCGCTATTCAATAAATGGTGCTGGGATAACTGGCACCACGTATGCAGAGATTGAAGCTGGACCCCTACCTTTTACCATATACAAAAATTAACTCGAGATTGATTAAAGATTTAAATATAAGACCTAAAACTATAAAAACCTTGGAAGAAAACCTAGGACATACCATTCTAGACACTGACCTGGGCAAAGAATTTGTGACTAAGTCCCCAAAAGCAATTACAACAAAAACAAAAATTGACAAGTAGGACCTAATTAAACCAAGTAGCTTCAGCACAGCAAAAGAAACTAAACAGAGTAAACAGACAACCTACAGAATGGGAGAAAATATTCACAAACTATACATCCAACAAAGATCTAATATCCAGAATCTATAAGGGACTTAACAAGCAAAAAGCAAAGAACCTCATTAAAAAATGGTCAAAGGACATGAACAGGCACTTCTCAAAAGAAGACATACACACAGCCAACAGATACATGAAAAAATGCTCAATATCACTAATATCAGAGAAATGCAAATCAACCATAATGAGATACCAAATCACACTAGTCAGAATGGCTACTATTAAAAAGTCAAAAAATAACAGATGTTGGCAAGATTGCAGAGGAAAGGAAATGCTTATACACTTTTTGTGGAAATGTAAATTAGTTCAGCCACTGTGGAAAGCAGTTTGGAGATTTTTCAAAAAACTTAGAACTGCCATTTGACCCAGCAATCCCATTACTTCTACCCAAAAGAAAATAAATCATTCCACCAAAAGACACATGCACTTGTATCTTCATTGCAGCACTATTCACAATAGCAAAGACATGGAATCTACCTAGATGCCCATCAATGGTGGACTGGATAAAGAAAATGTGGTACCTCTATGCTGTGGAATACTATGCAGCTATGAAAAAGAACAAAATCATGTCCTTTGCAGCACTTGGGTGCAGCTGGAGGGCATTATCCTAAATGAATTAATGCAGGAACAGAAAACCAAATACCACATGTTCTCAATTCTTTTTTTTTTTTCAAATTTACTCAAATTCTTTTTATATATATATATATATTTTTTTTTAATTTAGTTTTAGGTTTTGGGGTACATGTGAAGAACATGCAAGATTGTTGCATAGGTACATGCATGGCAGTGTGGTTTGCTGCCTTCCTCCCCATCACCTATATCTGGCATTTCTCCCCATGTTATCCCTCCCCAGCTCCCCACCCCCTGCTGTCCCTCCCCTAGCTCCCCTCTACAGACCCCAGTGTGTGATGCTTCCCTCCCCGTGTCCATGTGTTCTCATTGTTCAACACCCGCCACATGTTCTCACTTCTAAGTAGGAACTAAACATTGAGTACACATTGACATGAAGGCGGGAGCAACAGACACCAGGGGGAAAGGGTGAGAGGGGTAAGGGTTGAAAAACTACCTATCAGGTACTGTGCTTACTGCCTGGGTGATGGGATTATTCATACACCAAACCTCAGTGGCATGCAATTTACCTATGCAACAGACCTGCACATATATTCCCCAAAGCTAAAAGTTGAAAAATAAAATAAGATAAAAATAAAAAGGCACATGTTGACTCATAGAAACAAACCACCTGCAGGAGGGTGGAGATGGCCTCAGAAACCTGGAGCCACTGATATAAACCTCTTGAACCTGGTTCTCTCTACACATCCGTTTCTTTCCACCAGGCAACTTCCCCCAGGTGGTTACACAGGCTGAAACCCCTCCCTGCCTCCTGGACCTCCAGCCTTAAAGCTTCTCAGTTTTAGAATCAGGAAAGAAAAGAGGCTTCACTTCCAACTCTAGTTTTAAAAACCCCAGAGAAGATCTCTGATGGGTCCTTAAACCAGTCAGGGATTGTGACTGGTCCAGCCTGGGTCATGTGCCCATTCCTGTGGCAAGACAGAAGCAAGAGGGATGGCAGGCAGATGAAAGCAGTAGATGGCCAGTGTGTAGTCCCTTCTGTCTACCAGTAAACCAATAAGAGAAGATGGCTTTTCAGGGTAAGAAGAGCCATTCATGTTTAAGTTTTGTCATTGAATTTTTATTTCACATTCTCAGCATCTGTGGTTGCTGTGGAGAAATTGGACAGAGGCAGGAGGTTCATACCTGAACTTTCTTTGGGAAATTTTTCTCGTCATATATCCAGGTTCATAATGTTTGCTAGACTTGGTAGGTGTTTTGTTCACTTTTAGTAGCACTGACTGGGAGTCCTGCTGACTTTGGTCTCCAGGAGCAGAGTCAAGCAATGAACAAGTGTGTGTGCGGCCTCTGGAGCCAGACTGCCACAGTCGAGATTCCACCTCTGCCCCTTAAAAGCTATGTAACCTTGTATTAGTTACTTAACCTTTCTGTACCTTGGCTTCTTCAGCTAAAAGGACAATAGTTCTTAGCTCATAGGATTGTTGTAAAGATTAAAGTATTTAGGAAACACATACGATAGTGCTTGGCACATATGGTGGTGCGTGATTGATAAACACAAGCCACAGTGTTTTAGGAATTCTGTGATTCTTTATTTTGAGGAGTTATCTATAATGTTAGCTAAGGACTCAGGTCGGTGGAGTATTTTTGATCACTCAGGGGCAAGAGAGCCAAGAGGAAGCAAATACCAAAGGCTGCTAGAGACAACCCAGGATCCCAGAAGTGTATTTCTAGAAGAGGTGGTAGAGATCATTCTAGGTCAGGGATCAGTCCAAATAGAAAAACTTCAGGCTTTGCAGGCTATACAGTCTCTCTTGCAGCTACTGAACTCTGCCATTGCACTGTGAACATTGCCATACATGACACATAAACAAATGACATGGCTATGTTCCAATAAAACTTTATTTACAAAAACAGGTGACCAGTCCCCAGACCATAGTTTGCCAACTCTTGATATGCGTTGGTCTAAGTCAGTCCATCCCAGGGACTGGGTGAGTCGCCATGGCTGCCTTCAGTGCCATTCCTGACACTGAATCGTACAAAATGACCCAGAGTGGCATGACTGCATTTCTTGCCCTTGTTGCGGGTAAGGTGTCAGGGAGAAGCAGTCAACTAATTCTGGCCACTGAATTGAGAGTGGAAATGATGATGTCACGCCCAGGCCAGAGCATTCAATAGCCAATTCAAGACTCTGCCAGTGTTCAAATTGAAGGATGCTCCTTTAACTGGTGCTCTTGAATGACTCCAGTGAACAGAGGCCCTGATGACTCTCAGTGGACATATAGTGTGAAAGATAGATCAACTTTGGTTGCATTCAAGCCAGTGGGATATTGGAGATGTTTGTTACCACATCATACCATAACCTCTCCTGACTGATTTATAGGCACAAGAGATTATTTTACATGGAAAATGAAAATGGCGCTGTCATTGAGTCACCTAGTGAGGAAGCCATTCCCCTTTCTGTCATCTTTCAACTCCTCTGATTCAGTGACAAAGGGAGGAAGGAAGTCTCTATTTGGTGCTAATATGTCTTCAACGTGTCTCTAATCCCTGCAAATATTTCTTTTTAACAAGATGAGAGCAAACCGCAGGTTTAAGGTCTTTGGCAGACAACAGTATTTAGGTAGAATTAAAAACATTTGCTTCCTACATATTTTTTATGTTTTCTATTTATCATGAATGGTAAGTGGTATTGATTTTCTATTTACGGTAATGATATGAAGTCTTCTCAGACAAATTTATTTAAATAAAACAATGAGTGATTATACAGATAGGGCTTAGGACCAAGGTAAGTTTTGCAAAAACAAGAGTCAACATTAAGCTGATGTAAGGGAAATATTAAATAAAATAATAGACCAGGTAGTTTGAGGATATTGTAAAAACTGTGTGGGGGCAGGGAGATGAGTGGAGTCTGGATGCAGGAACGTTGTTCAATATCTTCCTTGCATAACTGTGTAAGTGGAGGCTCAGAGAGGGGATGTGCTTTTCTGTGGGTGAACCAGCTTCCCAGGACCAAGGCGAGGAGGGATTCCCCACTTTGCAATTCAGAGGCCAGGCTGTCTTTGTGCCCAAGGCCCTGTCCCCACCAACTTTAAAAGGAAAACTGATGAATGCCAGCAAATCAACAAAATCTCCTGGATGCATTTCCTAAGATGGTCATAACAAAGCATCACAATCTGGGTGGCTTTGAAGAATATAAGTTTATTATCTCACAGTTCTGGAGGATAGAAGTCTGAAACCAAGGCGTTGGCAAGGTCGGTACCTTCTGGAAGCTCAGAGAAAGACTGTCCCACGCCTCTCTCCTGGCTTCTGGTGGTGGCAGGCACTCCTTGGCAATCGTTGGCCTATAGATGCTTCACTCCAATCTCTATCCCCACCACCACATGGCATTCTCTCTGTGTGTCTGGGTCCAAATTTCCTTCTTATGAGGATACCCTAATCCATTATGACGTCATCTTCATTTGATTTTATCTGCAAAAGATGCTGTTTCCAAATAAGATCATATTCGCAGCTACTGGGCCTTAGGAGATGAACTTAGCCTTTCAAGGGATGCAACTCTACTCACGACATCACCCAACCGGGGTCCCTGGCTGAGCCGCGAGAGGCTTGGGGCCAAGAACCGCGTCCTGTCCCTGAGATGGCTGGGCTTAGCAAAAATTGAAACCACCCAAGTGAAAGAGGTCGGTCAAGGACCCTGCTGCTCAGCTGGCTTGCATTAGTCTCAGTCTGAGATGGTGGCGGCAAAGACAGTCTAGGCCCCAGCAAGTGAGGCAGCAAGAGCCCAATGCCAGCAAAGGTCAGGGATCCCTCTTTAAGTATAAATACAACCTTCTTCCCGGCCACCCCCTCCCATAGCCACACAATATCTCTTTCAAAGATCTCAAAACACCGAAGCAGACCATACCAAATTGACTTTATTGTTTTAAAACCAGCCCCTTCTGTCTGCCACCACCCGCCACCCCTTCCCCAAGGGGAAAAAAAATTCATAATAGATGTCTCTCCAGCATGCACCTCTGTTCTCCTTTCTCTAATGGCAGCTCGGGACCCTGAGGCAGTGACGCTTAATAATGTGTCCTAATAGTCAGCGTATGTCTGACAAATATCGAGCGACCACAAGCCTAATCGGGCAGCCATTAATTAATGGCCAGTGTAGTGACAGGTGCTGAATGATCATAAAAATAGCTAACACTGGGCCGGGCTTGGTGGCTTATGCCTGTAATCCCAGCACTTTGGAAAGCTGAGGCAGGAGGACTGCTTGAGGCCAGAAGTTCAAGACCAGCCTGGGCAACATGGTGAAACCTTGTCTCTGGAAAAAAAAAAAATAGCCATATGTGGTGGCGTGCACCTGTAGTCTTAGCTACTTGAGATGCTGAAGTGGGAGGATCACTTGAACCTGGGCAGTAGAAGCTGCAGTGAGCTGTGATTGTGCCACTGCACTCCAGCCTGGGTGACAGAGTAAGACCCTATCTCAAAAGAAAGAAAAAATGCTTAACACTGAATGAGGGCTTCTGGGGATCACGGACCAGGCTGAGCGCTTGGTCACCACTTCAGTGTTTGCAGCAAGTTGTGGCCATTTGACAGATAAGAAAACTGAGGCTCCAAGGGAGGAAGTAAGAAAGCTGGGGGGTGGCATAACCAGAATCAGGGCCAGGACTAGCATGAGGCAAGCGAGGCACTGGCTCCAGGTGCAAAATGTAACAGGGTGCCGGGAAAGTCAATCATGGATAACTATTTTAATGCACTATTTAAAGTAGCCAAAGTTTGTGCAAAAACTCCCTAATGAACAAACTATCAAATTTTGAAATAAAGACAGACTCCTGCTGTTTGTTTGTTTTGTGACCCAGCAATATTGTGCAACAGAAATAGTGGTTTCCAATTAGCCCAGGGGTCTGGTGCACACGGGCATCATCCTCCTTCCATAGCGGGGCTAGGAGGGGAGGCAGACAGATTTGGCAACACAGGCATTGTTATATAGTCATACTTTTTGGTAATAGTGTCTTTAACTTCTTCCACTTGCTTCAGAATATTGGAGGATATTTTGGTAAATGCATATAGGAGCCTGCATTTTTCCTTTTGCCTCAGGCTTCAGTACAGCTTGGTTCAGTGCTGATCAGGACTCTTTTCTAGGCAGCCTGAATCCAAAGTTCTTGCTTTATTTATTTCCTTCTGGTAGGTTCTACAGTTTTGCACATACCACCTATGTCATTTGCATAACCAAGTACAGGGGTTCAGAATGTGGCCACTGAACTCAGATTGCCAGAACTCAAATCCCAGTTCTGCCAGTTATCAGCTGTGTGACGACCTTTGTTTCCACATTGGTAAGATGCAAATGATGCGTGTATCAGTTTGTTTTCACACTGCTATGAAGAACTGACCAAGACTGGGTAATTTATAAAGGAAAGAGTTTTAATTGACTCATAGTTCAGCCTGGCTGGGAAGGTGAAGCGGAAGCAAGACACCTTCTTCACAAGGTGGCAGGAAGGAGACGTGCCAAGTGAAGCAGGGATGAGCCCTTTGTAAAACCATCAGATCTCGTGAGAACTCACTCACTAGCATGAGAACAGCATGGGGAAACCACCCCCATGGCTCAGTTATCTCCAGACCAGGTCTCTCCCTTTACACCTGGGGATTATGGGGATTGAGAATTACAATTCAAGATGAGATTTGGGTGGGGACACAAAGCCTAACCATATGAGTGGAAGTTCCTCCACTCATCAGCAGGTTGTTGTAATGATTAAATGAGTCAAGACACATGCAACACCGAGAATAGACGAGCCGCAAAAGAAGCACCCCATGTTCATTGGCATTGCTACTTATTGTGTTGTATTGTGTTGCATTGTATTGTATTGTCTTATAAGTTTTCCATGGCTTCTATAAGAAATTACAAACGTCATGGCTTGAAACAACATAAATTTGCTATCTTACAATTTTGAACATCAAAAGTCTCACTAGGCTAAAATCAAGGCATCAGCAGAGCTCTGGAGCCTCTAGGGGAGCATCTGTTCTCTTGCCTTTTCCAACCTCTCAAGGCTGCCCCTAGTCCTTGGCTTGTAGCCCCTTCCTCCAAGCCAGCCACAGCGGGTTGATCTTCTGTAGTCCTGTCTCTCTCTGACTCTTTCTGCTGCCTTTCTCTGCCACTTTTGAGGACCCTGGTGATTAAATTTGGCCCTCCCAGGTAATCCAGGATCACCTCCTGATCTTAAGCTCAGCTGCTTAGCAACCTTAATTCCCTATGAAATCCCAATTTCCCTTTGCCACACACACAATCTAAATACCCACAGGTCCTGGGATTCAGGTTGGATGTCTTGGTGGGTAGAGGGCGTTTGTTGTCTCTACCATACATGTTCATCATCCAACAAGGCCTTATTCACGGCATCCACTGTGCACCAGAATTGGGGGTCACAGCAGTGACAAAACAGATAAAAACTCCCCTTGCAGAGTTTACATTCTAACAAGGAGAGGTAGATGATATATCTTTTTTTAATTTTAAGTAAAGTTCATAGTGTTTCTGATGGTGATGGATTCGTTTAGAAAAAAATAATAGATCAAGGGAGAGAATCAGGAAGCTGATGGTTTTAGGTTGGGGTAGGGCGGTAAGGGGAAAAAATCAGCTATTGGCTGGGCCCAGTGCCTCATACCTGTAATCCCAGCACTTTGGGAGACCGAAGTAGAAGGATCGCTTGAACCCAGGAGTTCAAGACCAGCCTGGACAACATGGCAAGACCCCATCTCTACAAAAATTAGCCAGGCATGGTGGCATGTACCTATAGTCCCAGCTACTCAGGAGGCTGAGGTGGGAGGACTGCTTGAGCCCAGGAGATTGAGGTTGCAGTGAACTGTGATTGCACCACTGCACTCCATCCTGGGTGACAGAGTAAGACTTTGTCTCAAATGAATAAATAAAAATAAAAATAACAGCTACTGCTTGTGCCCACAAGGATGCTCCAGGGACAGGTCCCCATAGGGCAGGGGAAAACCTGGAGGGTCTCTGTGTGTACGTGTGTGTGCGTGTACATGTTCATTATGACATAAAATTTACCATTTTAACCGTTTTTAAATATGCAGTAAGGAGTGTGAACTATATGCAGTACTTTGTGCAATAGATCTCTAGAACTTTTCCATCTTGCCAAACTGAAACTCTATCCATTGAACAACTACTCCCCATTCCCCACACCCAGCCCCTGGCAGCCACCAGGACTTCCTGTTTCTAAGAGTGTGAGTACTTTGGATACTTCATGTAAGTGGAATCATACAGTATCTCTCTCCCAAGAGGCTTTTGTGAAGAGAGTGGGGGCTTCTTGAAACAGGAGAAAAACAAACAGAAAAAACATTGATCTTTTTCACAGCTACTGGGCCTTAGGAGATGAACTTAGCCTTTCAGGGGACACAGCTCTACCCACGACATCACCCAACCGGGGTCCCTGGCTGAGCCGCAAGAGGCTTGGGGCCAAGAACTGCGTCTTGTCCCTGAGATGGCTGGGCTTAGCAAAAAATCAGAGCAGATATCGAAAAAAAAATTCTGTAACAGTGAGTTTCTAACTTATTTGACCTAGACAAGGTATAGGCTAACTAAAACCCTCAGCCCAAATCTGCCTGCTGTCTGTTTTTGTACCGCCCGTGAGCTTAAAATGGGTTCTCCATTTTCAGATGGTTGAGGAAAAGAATCAGAAGAAGAATATTTCATGGCACAGGAAAATGATAAGAAATTCAAATTTCAGTGTCTACAAATAAAGTTTTATTGGCACATGGTCACATCCATTCATGATGTGTATTGTCTGTGGCTGCTTTCCTATTAAAAAGGCAGAACTGGGTTGTTACAACTGGAGACCATATGGCCAAAGCGGAAAATATTTACCGCCTGTCCCTTTACAGAAAATGGTTTCCCGTACCCTGATCTAGACCCACAGAAAGAAATGTGCTTTATATTTTAACCCTGAGCTGGCACTTGGGCGTAGGTGCACCTACCATTGAAACAAAATATCAACAAAATCGCACCCTCACTGCCTGAGATAGGTGCAGTGTTCTCAATTCTCTTTTCTTCTATTCCTGAGGCAGAACATCTTGTAGTCATAAAAGACACAGATTGTGGAGCCGGCTTGCCTGGGTTCAAATTCCGGTTTTGCTGTTAGCTGTGTGACTGTGGGATAGTGTTTTGTTTCTGTTTCCTAGCTTCTTCATCTCATAGGGTCATTGTGAAGATCAAATACTTAATAGACGCAATGTTTATGCTTGGTGCAGATTGCGCCAGGTGTTTGCCATTTTAAGTACAGAAGGTCATTTTTTCTACAGTGATTGTTCTATCTGCTAAATTCATTTCATGCACACTAGCAGGTCTTACCCAGTTTACAAAAAGTTCCATAAAGAAGTGGGAATGGTCTTTGCAGTCTTTGAAGAATGGTATGTTCCAGTTACAGCCTGTCTCCACATCTCCCTCCATGGGGGACCTTGGGCAAGTTCCTTCCACAGTCTGAGCCTCAGTTTTCTGGTCTGTAGAATGGGGATTGCTGTCTCTCTCTGGTAAAGCTGACCTGAGGACTAGTAAGAAAAACGCAGAGTCAGGGCTCACCATGGAGCCAGCCCTCAGGGACATTCAGCACTGCTTTCGTTATTTCCTATTCTGTTATACACTCTGCTGTTACACAATAAAAATAACAACCTGTTCTAATCGCATCGCACAGGTAGCTCCTCTAATCACACAACACAACAGGCAGGGACTGAAACACAGAGACATCAAGCAAGTTGCTTGAGGTCACACAGCTAAGAAGCTTGAGTCTCAGCTCAGGCTTTCTGGCTCAGAATCAATGCTGTTATCACCAACACTACGCTAGAACCTATCTTGAACTGTCACTAGAAATGGGAGTGTCTGGGATTTGGGGGGAGGTTAAAAAACAAAAACCTGTAAACCACTGTGACTTGGGGCTTATGTAGCCAGGGTCTTATCACTGGACAGCACCTGTACTGAGAGCGTGCCTAGGGTTTCACAGAACATGTGCAGCGCCATTGTGTGCTCACAGCTGCAGGGGGCCAGAAGTGCCCTGTGGGGTCCCAGCAGGTAAGGAGCTTAGGCCTGGCTGGAGGATAAACCACCCTCCACAGGGAAGTTACATAACCAGCAGGTGGGTGAAACCCCCAGCTCCCTGCTCCTCCTGCCAGCCCGCTGAAGCAACCCCATGCTGAGAGTTAGAATTCTACAGAAAAATCTGATTTCTGTTCTCTACTGTTTAAAGGACCCTCTGATGCTTAGGAAATCTGGAAACTTTGGCAACTGGCAACTCCAGCCTGCCAGAAAAGCCTCCTTCCCCGTGCTCTTTCCTTTAATATATCTTGTGGTTTTTTTTTAAATACTTAATACCTGTACACAGTACAAAGGTAGAGGTTAAGTCTGCCTCCCACTTTTAACCCACAGCCATCCAGATCTCTACCCCAGAGGCAGCCCCCATCACCAGTTTCTTCTGTGTCCTTCAAGAGATAGTCTGTGCACATTTAAGCATACATGTAGATTGAACAGTTTTTATACAAATGGCAAAAACCTAACCCTAAACCTGCCAGGACTCATCATCTTTTAGCAACTGCCAATGGTCAGCTCTGGGCTGCTCTTTTTAATCACTGAATTGCAGTGCCAGGGTCTGAATTCTGTCTGAGAGAACTGGACCAATCAAGGAAGCCACTGGCAAATTTTATTCAACGAACATCTTGTTGGACTCAGTATGAAGGCGTGCAGGGATCAATTAGTGATGCCTGCCGTGACCATGGGAGGGGAATTTTAGGATAGGTGCTCAGATTGTTCTCTCTTAGTCTAGTAAATGTTTCTTATACTTTGAATATATTAGACATGGCTTTGTCACATCAAAATTCCACCTCCGCTATTATTTGATTTTTTAAAAATTTACAGACTTCTTTTGGTTTAAAAGTGAATTCATTTTAAAAGGCAAATTTATAGCACTACCTTAAATGGAAAGCCAGTATTGTTTGCCATAAATGGAAGCAATTGGTAAGAATAAATCCACTAATCATAAAATTATAAAATAAAAATAAAATAAAATTGGTAAGAATATATTGACTAAAAATTAAATTATAGCCAAGTATCCAAATCTGAAGACTCATTTAGCCACAAAGGGAGAGTAGAGAGTGTGAGAGATTTTCTCCTTGACCCAGGAATAATTAATACTAATGTAAAACTTACTCAGTTCGAGGTGCTCTCTCATTAAGTGCTTACAACTACTGTATAAAGCAGAAATTATTGTCAAGTCTATTTTATAGAGGGGGAAACTGAGGCATGGCAAGGGGCAGTGATAGATGCAATGTTGCTCAGCTAATGAGTGGTAAAGCCAGGAGCTGGACCCAAGCCATCTAGCTCGACTCCAAGCTCTTCACTTCTTAGCTAGGCTGCCTGTTAGATTGATTAAAAGACAATTAAAAGGAAAATCATCTAAAATGTATCTTTTGTATCATCAGTGGTGGTTTCTGTCACACTTTGGCAGCCCTAGATTGGTAGAAAGAGCAAAACTAGACTGAAGACATATCTGGGTTGGTTGTAACCCTGTGTTTGTTACAAATTTGTATATGACCCTGGTCATTCAGCCTCTGACCCTCCATTTCCCCATCTCTGAAGTACAGGAGTTAGGCTAAATTTGAGCTTCCAGATGGTGGGAGCTATCCCTTATCTCAGAGAACCCACAGCACCTGGCACACATTATCACTTAGAGTTCATTTAGCCACCAGCAACTGAGAACCCAGTATACCAGCTTCCCTCTGTCTGTCTGCCCTGCTATACTTGGACTTAGCTTTTTCATCCTTATGCTCATCACCTCATGGTCACAAGATAGCTGCTTCATCTCCAGCCCTCAGCTCCACATTACAGGAAGGCAGAAGAGAGAAGCAAGAAGGAGCAATGCCACAATGAGGAAAGCTAAAGTTTTCAGGTTTTGCTTTAATGGCTGGATTTGTGGCATACGGCCACTCTTGGCTGCAAGGGAGATAGGGAAGTGATTATTTTTACCTGGGGACATTGTCACTCTAGTGGGATTTTCTTAACAAGAAAGGAGAGGAAATAGATATTGAGTAGGCACCCATTAGGCGACTGTAAATGCTTAAAGAAGGAAAGGAGAGAGGCAGGAAGGGGAGGGTTAATCCTTCAGACCCCTTCCAGCTCTATAGAGCTGTGATAAAAGAATGTTCATCCTGCTTTCTTACAGAGCTCTGGGCCCAAGAGTATGAATGTTATATTTTTCCTTAAAAGGGTTTCTCTGTGAACTTCTACATGTTGAGGCCACTTTTGTTTTTATTGGCAAACTTATTCCAGGGGAATGAAAGTTCATCTCAGTGCAGATATATATTTAAGTACGACAGGAGGCACAGGCAGGGGACCCACGGAAAGGGAATGTTTTAAAAGGGGGAGGCCAACGTTGAGACTGGGAAGGGCACACGGGAGTCTCAGGAAGGAGGTGTCAGGTGCCTTCCAGCACAGTCAAGGACTGGAAGTCATCCTGAAGCCATTCCTGCTTCTCCCCAGCTGGCCACGGTCATGAGTGCAGACCACACTCTTCTGTGGGCCCTCTCAGCATCCTTTCTGCAGTGCTGTCTTCAGAAGGTGATGTTTATCCTTTCATTTATTACCTGGCCTGACTTTGCACTTTTTCCTGTCACTTTCTAGCTGGGTAGCCTTGGATGAGTTTCTTAACCTTTCTGTTCCACAGTATCGTCGTCTATAAAATGGGCTGATGATTATATGCATTTCATAGATTGTTATGAGGATTAAATAAGTTAATACATATAAACCTCATAGAAACTTTGCTGCCATATAGTAAGTCTCAGTCTTACCACACCATCATCATTATTGTCATTATCATCATTGTCCTGTATGAGTGGGTCAATGGAAATTGACCCCTTCCCAACGCTGAGTAGTTTTTGAGTAGTTCTCTCACTTTTGTAGCGATCAAGAGGATATTGATAGGATATAGATATTGATAGTTATGATATTGATATAGGTATTGATATAGATATTGATATGTTATGAGGTTTTTGGATCCGAACGAAGTTGTCCAGTAATAGAATATCCTTTTAACCACAGACTCAAGTCTGTGTTTTTGGAGAGAGGGCACTAAGAAGGTGTTCATGGGGCTTGCTGGTGTGGACAAAGTTGGATACTGTTTATCAGCACAGCCCTTCCCACTGGTGCTCTGCTTTTGACTTTACACAACTCCAGGGGGCACCATTCACATCAGAGTCTTCATCGACTCAGTCATCCAGACCATTTTCAGCATATGTTGCTGAGGTGTCTTGAGAAAGTGAGAGGCCTTTTTCTAGTGGGGCTGCTTTCCATGTGCTCTGGTCCACACTTCCAAGAGCCACAGATAGCCCATGAACCCTTCTTACACTTACTCATTCATTCAACACATACTTGGTGATACCTACTGTGTGCTGGGCATTGTTCCAGGCACTTGAAATGCATCTGTCGACAAAGTAGACAACAATCTGTACTTACAGTGAGAAAGACAGATAAAAATCAATATTTTTAATGGAATAATTAAGTACATTGTATTGTTGGGTGAAAATGCTATGAATGAGGAACAAAGTAGAGTCTTCAGGGGCATCTAGGGAACGAAAGGTTGCACTGTTCAATCAGGGTCATGCTAGGTCTCACTAAGAAGCTGGCATCGAGCACGTGGTTCATTCAGCCATCACGTTTTTATAGAACGCTGTTCATTTTTTAATTCCTTCACTCAGCAAACATTTATTGAGGGCAGGCCAAGTGCTTAACTAACATTCTCACATTTCATCTCACAAAAATCCTGTAATTATTGGTATTTCTCCCATTTTGTAAATGAGAAATTTGAGTCATGGGGAGGCAGAGTGACTTGCTCAGAGTCCTACAATCAGGGAGCAGCAGAACCTAATTCTAAATCCAGGACTGAGACACTCCCAAGGATACGTAAATACACTGCTTCTACTGTACTCAGAGAGGGAAAACGATATTAAACAGATCATCATGTACCTCATTACATCATTGCAACTGTGGTAATTGCTGTGAAGGAAGAGTACAAGGGGCTTTGAGGAACTGCAACTGGGCCTGGGGAAATACTAAGCCCAGTGTATGGATTGGTTATTGCTGTGTAACAAAACACTCCAAAATGCAGTGACTTTAAACAGCAATAATTATCATTTCTCATAATCTCTTGGGTTGGCTGGGCTCAGCTGGGTGGTTTTCTGCTCTTCCTAGTAATTCTTGGGGCCGCACATACAGCTGCATTCAGCTGAGATGCCCAGGAAAGCTACCCTCATTCATCTGGCAGCTCGTGCTACTATACCTGGGGCACCTTGGTTCTCTTCCACATAGACTCTCTTCCTCCAGATATCCAACCAGCTTCCTCATAGCATAGTACTGGGTTACAAGAAAAAGAAGGGAGAAACTGCCAGCTCTTTTAAGGCCTGGGCTCAGAAGTCCTAGAACATCATTTCTGCCACATGCTATTAGTCAGAGCAAGTCACAAGGCCAGCCCAGATTCAAGGAGAGGGGAAGATGTGGGAACACTGTATGCATACAGGAAACAGAAGAATTCCTGGCAGCCATATTTGAAGGCAGTCTACCACATCCTGTCTTTAAAATGTCTCCCAAGTTTCTAGAGTAACTGGAGCACAGTACTTCCATGGATTTGTTACTGTGAAGACGTTCTGCCTGAAGCTGCCCCTGTTTTCTTCCTCAACTCTTTTCATATCCTTTTACATGAACAATGGAATTGCTATGGAACCAAAATAACTTTTGTCAGGAATTTGCAAGGGCCTGTTTTTGAGAATTATTTTCAGCATCAGTGGTATATGCAGGGTTGGTAATAGTGTTAGGGTTTATGTTCAGCTGCTATAACAAACACCAAAACTAACAGTGGTTCAGTGAGTTAGCAGTTTATCTCTCTTTTATGTAACAGTTGGGTGTTACAGTGGTGGAGACCCAGACTCCTCCCATCTTGCTGTTCCACAAGCCTGTGTTGCTGTCTTCTATCTGACAGCTAACGTCTTAAGACTAATGTCTTGGTCCATTTGGCCTGCAATAACAAACAGAATATCATAGACCGTGTGGCTTATAAACAGTAGACATTTACTCCTCACATTTACTTCTTGGTGGCTGGAAAATCCAAAATCAAGGTGCTAGCATGGTCAGATTCGGGTGGGGACTCTTTTCCTGGTTCCTAGACCACTATCTTTTTGTGGTGTCCTCACATGGCAGAAAGCAGAGAGCTTTCTGGGGCTTCTTTTTTTTTCTTTTGAGACAGAGTCTTGCTCAGCAATTGGCACATTCTTGGCTCACTGCAACCTCCGCCTCTCAGGTTCAAGAAATTCTCCAGCCTCAGCCTCCCAAGTAGCTGGGATTACAGGCACGTGCCACCACATCTGGTTAATTTTCTTCTATGTTTAGTAGAGATGGGGTTTCACCATGTTGGTCAGGCTGGTCTCAAACTCCTGACCTCAGGTGATCCATCCGTCTCGTTCAGCATCCCAAAGTGCTGGGGTTACAGGTGTGAGCCACCACGCCCAGCTTCTGGGGCTTCTTTTATAAGGGTACTAATCCCCTCCATGAGGGCTTCACTCTCATGACCAAATCACCTCCCAAAGGTCTCACCTCCAAATACTTTTATGTTAGGAATTAGCTTTCAACATGTGGATTTTGGTGGAACACAAACATTCAGTTTATAAAACCATCATGACTCACCACCATGTCCTAGTCCAAAGAGAAAGATGGGACCACACTTTCCTTTGAAGGGCAAAACCCACATGTGTTGCAGACAACACATCTACTGGTGGCATTGGCAAGATCATAGACACTTGGCCACATCTACCTGCAAGGGAAGTTGGGAGATGTCGTATTTATTTGGGATGGCCAAGGATCCAGCTAAAACATGTGAGCTTGATTACCATGAGAGAAAAGGAAAGAATGGACATTGTGGGCAGTTCCCAGCCTCTGCCACACATGGCTCACGAGGGGAACCAGCATGTGAATACACCCAAGGATGAAGGTGTCTGCATCTCTCATCATCTCAGCACAGAGCAGTGTCAGCTGTGGGCTACCCACTAGAATTCCCAGCCCTCATCCTAAAACAACAACCCTCCCTTGATATAAACATCCAGTGAGTGAGCGTTGATGGAGGCTTGTGTAGGGGAGTAGACTGGGTCCAAGCCCTCCCAGCCAAGTGTGTATGGATTTCATGCTAATCTGCCTTTTCTGGACGAGTCCATTCATCTATTCAAAATGTGTCGCCAGGTGGCTGCAACCACAAAGGGTCCAACCTAAGGCCAGTTCTGGGCCAGCTATGACACTGTAAAATATGCCATGATAAAATATGATAAAATATAAGGTGAGTTCAAGAGTTCAGCAGCTTGGTGAACACTTGTGTTTCTGGGCAGGGTTCTGGCAGATCTGAGCTGCCTCATGGAGCAAGCACAGACTCTTATTGCAGATGCCTTATTTACCACTTAGCTGTGCAACCTTAAGCCTGTTACTTAACTTCTCTAAGCTTCAATTTCCTTATTTTTAAGATGGTCAGGCCAGGGTATGATATCTGTCTCCCCTGGGTTACTGTGAAGACAAAAATAAGATCAGATTGGGGCAACTTGCTCATTTTCTAAAATGTATCATGTACATTTCTCAAAGAATGATTTTGTTGTTGTTGTTTCAAAGTTTAAATGTTGTAGTGCATCCCCTTAAATATCCACTTACACTGTAAGATCCTGAAGGGCAGAGGCTGTGTCTTATTCCCTGCTGCTTCCCTCAGTGAGTAATTCTAGGCCTGGGAGTGAGCAATTCCCCATCAAACACGTGTGCATGCGTGAATGAGTCCGTGGATGACCTGAGACTCCTAGGCAAGGGGCAGCAAACACAAACAAATGCCCACAGGAGCAGGGCAGGTCACACAGAGGAGTAAAGTGGGTTAAGCCTAAGAAAAAAGATCAGCAGGCACTGATTTCTTTTTTTGTCTCTCTCTCTCTTTTTTTTTTTTGAGACAGAGTCTCGCTCTCTCACCCAGGGTAGAGTGCAGTGGTGCGATTTCAGTTCACTGCAACCTCCATCTCCCAGGTTCAAGTGGTTCTCCTGCCTTAGCCTCCCAAGTAGCTGGACTACAGGCATGTGCCACCACGCCTAGCTAATTTTTGTATTTTTGGTAGAGATGGTGTTTTACCATGTTAGCCAGGCTGGTCTTGAACATCTGACCTCAGGTAATCCACCTACCTTGGCCTCCCAAAGTGCTGGGATTACAGGCATGAGCCACCGCGCCCAGCCTGTCTCTCATTTTTGTTAGGGACAAGGATATTGTCTTGTGTCCCACTAGTACTGTAACAAAGTGCCACACACTTAGTAGCTTAAAACAACACAAATGTATTATCTTATAGTTCTGGAGGTCAGAAACCCAAAATCAAAGTGTAGGCATGGCTGCTTCCTTCTGGAGGTTCCATGGGAGGATTCATTTTCCAGGCTGCCTGCATTCCTTGGCTTGTGGCCCCTGTCTCCATTTCCCTCCTAACCTCCCAAAGTGCTAGGATTACAGGTGGGAGCCACCATTCCCCTGCCTCCCTCCTAATAAGACAATTGTGATTATATTGGACTCACTGGATAACCCAGCTCATCTCCCCGTCTTAAGGCCCTTAACATAATCACATCTGAAAAATCCCTTTTGCTATGTAAAGTAACTTGACTTATTCACAAATTCTGGGGATTAGGACATGAACATCTTTGAAGGATCATTATTCCCTCTGCCACAGAAACATTTGTAGCTGTAAGAAAGATATCAGGCCAAGGATGATGGCATTTCTCCTGGGTGTTAAGGAGACCACAGGGAGGGGAGGAGAGTGTGGTAACATGAAGAACACATGCCTGCATCTAAAAGGGGCTGCTGCTCATTTTTAGAGTGTGGTTATTACGTATGAGAAAGTGGGCCCGATGCCAGAGCTTTCCCCCCTTTATAGTTAAAAGGGAAGCCCAAAATCTGGGTTTTCATGGGAAATTATTAAGTCTTGTCAGTTTCAAAAATATTTTGCAGGCTCACACCTGTAATTCCAACACTTTGGGAGACCAAGGCAGGTGGATCACCTAAGGTCAGGAGTTCAAGACCAGCCTGGCCAACATGGTAAAACCCTGTCTCTACTAAAAATACAAAACTTACTTGGGTGTGGTGGCATGCACCTGTAGTCCCAGCTACTTGGGAGGCTAAGGCAGGAGAATCGCTTGAACCTGGGAAGCAGAGGTTGCAGTAAGCCGAGAATGGGCCATTGCAATCCAGTCTGGGTGACAAGAGCGAAACTCTGTCTTAGAAAAATAAAAAATAAAATATTGTGCAGCAGTTCCCTGGCAGATATTATGAAATGTGCTGGGCTGGGATGCTCAGGACTCTGTGAAATTGCTGAGTCTCTGTCCCCTCCTTCACTCCCAGCAAGAGAGAAATAGCAGAGGTGAGAGTAATAAGAAGAATGATACTAATAGTGGGTAACATTTGTTCCAGCATTTCTGAGTTTCAACACATTAAGTGTATTAATTCATGTCATTCTCACAGTGGCCCTAGAAGATGGCTGCTATTTTATTTTATTTTATTTTATTTATTTATTTTTTTTTTGAAAGAAAGAAAAAGAGAGGAAAGAAAGTGAGAGTGAAAGAAAGAAAAAAAAGAATGTAAGAGAGAAAGAAGGAGGAAGAGAAAGAGGGAGAGAGAACGGGATTCTTGTTCTATTGCCCAGGCTAGAATGC